>JBBPBX010064152.1:0-20336 GCA_038048925.1 Garcialebias charrua | reverse complement strand
ATATATTTTAGCTTCTGAGTCTTCGTATGTTGTCATGTTCTAATGTATTTGTTCATTTCACTGTATATTTTATCGTTTCATTGCTTTGTAATTTTCATCTCTTGAATTCATCCAGATCCGTCAGTTCTTTTATCATTTTAGGCTGAGACCCTTCCTTTGCTTTGATAAAGACGTATCCATTTTTAGTCCATGTTGCTGCTATTTTTTTTCTTTGTTTTTTAACCACCTTGCTTCTTTTGCAATTTTTCCATTTTTCTTGGTAAGATGTTCATTTATGTAAACGTTTGATCCCATCAGATTTCTTCTATTTTGCATGACATAGTTTTTTGTATTCCTGCCAATGAACTTAACGACCACTGACGGTTTGAATCTAGTTGAATTACTGGGCAGGGTGTGACAGAATGAAATGTCCTCATAGTTTATTTTTATGTTTTTGTCCTGTAAGAAAGTAACTACAAGTTTCTCCAGACTCTCCTGTTCTTCCTGAGATTCATACTCACTTGGATCATTGTTATTAGTAGCTCTTTGTTGTGTCCGACACTTACTAACATCAAGTCCTGAGATCACCACGTTTTCCTGCTTTGTGAATTGTTCTAAAACCTCTATCTTTTGCTCTAATTCTGCAATTCTCTTGTCTTTGTTAGTTACCAGTTCTTTCAGTTCTCTTATTTCTCCAACCAGAACGGCCTGGGACTCCATCTTTGCTGTTAAACTTTCTATTTGTCTACCCATAAAGTTGAGGGATTCTCTAAAGTCTTGCATATCTGAGTTGTTTCCCTCAGATACTGGTGACTTTTGTCCTCTATTTTTCATATTTACAGAGACTGGTGACTTTAGTCCTTTACCTCTCGTCATACTTGCAGAGTTTGTGATCTAGTGGTAGCAGGTCTTTTGTTTATTCACTGAACCACATGGCCTTTCCACGAGGCTCACAGGCCTAAAGATGATTGGTGTGGCCCAGCAGTGCAGCACCCAGATCAGCAGTTATTAGATCAGAACTCACGGTTTCAGCAGCCTGCAGCATTCAGATCCACCATCCGAAGAGGTCCGCTCACTAGATCAGACGCAGTCCAGCCAGCACCGCACTCAGCTCCGGTGGCTCAAGGCCCAGTTCAGACCCCCACCAGAACCGATGCAGCCCAGTTAGCACAGTACGTTCCAGGCCCAGCTCCGACCCCCTCCAGAACCGATGCAGCCCAGTTAGCACAGCACGTTCCAGGCCCAGCTCCGACCCCCACCAGAACCGATGTAGCCCAGTTTGCACAGCACGCAGGTCCAGCTCCGACGCCCGCCCAGCCCCAGGCGACGGTCACCCGGTTCTCCCACGGCGATCCGTCCAGCTCGAAACTCGAAACTCCAGGCCGCGGTTCTCCGGTTCTCCCACGACTCTCCAGGCGGCGTTCACGCTCGGCCCACTCACGGCGTCTGGCCCCGGCTCTCTCACGGCTCCCAGCCCAGCTCGAACTCCAGGCCGCGGTCCTCCGGCTCTCCTACGGCGCTCCAGGCGGCGTACACGACGCTTGGCCCACCACCGCGCTTCCACTGTAGCGTGCTTTGTTGTGTTCTTTCACTGCAACAAAGCACCTCAAGCGTGCCGGCTCGCTTTTTTTTTCGTAACAACCAGCGTATTCTCCGGTTTATTTGCTCACGAAGCCTGCAACTACAGCACCCTGTTACGGTGACCTAGCTCGGTTAGCTTTGATTAGCCCGGTTTGTAGCTACGCTAGGCTAACTCTCGGCAAAAAAAACTCACGGACACGTTGGCTTGTAGATTCATAATTCTGGATCGCAAGTTCCAGTCCAATTTCCGCAGCTTTTTCAACGCTCTTCTCTGTACATCTCTGCACATCCAGCGCAAAAAAGCTCTCCAAATACTCCTTTTGGAGGTAATACTGGCAGGAGCCCGACTAAAGACGTCCACTCTGCTCAGCCGCCATCTTTCATCTTTCAACAAAAGTCAGGAGATAAATAACAACACTATTAATAAAATAAATAACCAAATAACCCTCTCTGGGTTCTTCACAGAACAAACATCAGGAGATAAATAACACTATTAATAAAATAAATAACACTATTAATAAAATAAATAATAACAATATTAATAAAATAAATAACCAAATAACCCTCTCTGGGTTCTTCACAGAACAAAGGTCAGGAGATAAATAATAACACTATTAATAAAATAAATAATAAAACTATTAATAAAATAAAAAATAACCAAATAACCCTCTCTGGGTTCTCCACAGAACAAAAGTCAGGAGATAATAAATAATAACACTATTAATAAAATAAATAATAACACTATTAATAAAATAAATAATAACCAAATAACCCTCTCTGGGTTTTTCACAGAACAAAAGTGCATTTAACATAAAGTTTCTGTTGTGCTTTTCTTTGCATTGAACAAAAAAATAATCGTTTGTCCACTGCAGCTGAAATGCCCTGCATTCTGAATCAATTTCTCTCTTACCTAATCTTTTCGCCATTATTCCGTTCTGTCTTTGAGAGGGGCGGGTTTAGGATTTTTTTCTGGGGGTTGCCAGATAGGGGCATAGACAGCAGAAGGGTGGAACAAAATGTCACGTTTTGGATGTGTCAGCGTTTTTCCCAAAACGCTTCTTCTTCTTTCGGCTTTTCCCTTTTCAGGGGTCGCCACAGCGAGTCATCCTCCTCTATCTCACTCTGTCCTCTACATCCTCTGTCCTCACTCCAACTACCTTCATGTCCTCTCTAACTGCATCCATATATCTCCTCTTTGGCCTTCCTCTGTGTCTTTTTCCTGGCAGCTGCATTTCTAACATCTTCTACCAATATACCCACTGTCCCTCCTCTGGACATGTCCAAACCATCTCAGTCTGGCCTCCCTAACTTTATCTCCCAGTTGTTCAACATGTGCTGTACCTCTGATTATCTCATTCCTGATCTTATCCATCCTTGTCACTCTTAAGGAGAATCTCAGCATCTTCATTTCTGCTACTTCCAGTTCTTTCTCCTTTCTTTTTGTCAAATGACACTGTCTCCAGACCATACAACATAGCTGGTCTCACCACTGTCTTGTAAACTTTTCCTTTGACCTTTGAAACCTCCCAGTCAAGGAGGGGCTTTATACTTTTGCGCGCTGTGTATCAAGTAGCAGTTCATACACACATCCACTACGGTCAAAAAGCGCATTTGACACACGAAATGACACACACCACACACAGATGGTGGGTGATGGACATATGAGGACAATTTTATAAATGTAAATAACTTTTTATTAAAACAATTTTAAGTGCTAAAGCACAGTCCAAATCATGCATGCAGGGTTCACTCAGACTTCCGGTTTGTCATGCGAACAGGGTAGACGTGTCAACAAGCTGCTCCGGTTGTAAAAGATCAGCTGTCCATCTTTGATACAGCTATCTTTAATGTGCACGATTACCGACAGGATCGAAGGATGGTAGGAGATTAGGTCTGGTTCAGTGCGAGCCTTTATTCAACATGTCCGCCATTCATCTGGTCGGTACAACAACACAGTAACTAACGTAACGTTGCGTCAACTACGTAACTACGTCATCACGTACATTCTAACGTAAGCACGTATATGTACGTGACAGGATATTACATCTCCCTTTTTTTTGAAATAAAACTAAATGTCCTTCTACAACACATACTAATCAGAACATCTTCTAGTAAACGATCTAAACTAGTACAAATATCTACGCATGACATTTAACACAACACTTGCTGTAAATGCAAAACTTTGACCATACATTTTACAAGCTACAGTTAGCCCATAAGGGCTTCCCATGCTGGGACCATTATACTAAAACCATATGGGTCCCATATAATAATGCCCATTTCTGTCCCATTCTCAGTTAGCCCACATACAATTGAACGGGGCCTATATATCCATGCCCAGGTTGAACCCATGTAAGGTGATCCCACATTTATATCACTTGGGATAAATCCAGTTAGCCCACATGGGCTTCCCATGCTGGGCCCATTATACCAAAACCATATGGGTCCCATATAATATTGCCCATTTCTGTCCCATTTCCAGTTAGCCCACATAAAAATGTAGTGGGCCCTATATATCCATGCCTAGGTTGAACCCATGTAAGGTGATCCCAAATTGATACCACTTGGGATAAATCCAGTTAGCCCACATGGGCTTCCCATGCTGGGCCCATTATACCAAAACCACATGGGTCCCATATAATATTGCCCATTTCTGTCCCATTCCCAGTTAGCCCACTTATAAATGTAGTGGGCCCTATATATCCATTCCCAGGTTGAACCCATGTAAGGTGATCCCACATTGATACCATTTGGGATAAATACAGTTAGCCCACATGGGCTTCCCATGCTGGGCCCATTATACCAAAACCACATGGGTCCCATAAAATATTGCCCATTTCTGTCCCATTCCTAGTTAGCCCACTTATAAATGTAGTGGGCCTTATATATCCATGCCCAGGTTGAACCCATGTAAGGTGATCCCACATTGATAGCACTTGGGATAAATACAGTTAGCCCACATGGGCTTCCCATGCTGGGCCCATTATAGTAAAACCACATTGGTCCCATATAATAATGCTCATTTATGTCCCATTCCCAGTTAGCCCACATACAATTGAACTGGGGCCTATATATCTATGCCCAGGTTCAACCCATGTAAGGTCAGTCCACACTTATCCCAATTGGGGTGAATTCAGTTAGCCCACATGGGTTTCCCATGTTGGGCCCATTATACCAAAACCACATGGGTACCATATAATATTGCCCATTTCTGTCCCATTCCCAGTTAGCCCACATAAAAATGTAGTGGGCCCTATATGTCCATGCCCAGGTTGAACCCATGTAAGGCGATCCCACACTTATAGCATTTCGTATAAATACAGTTAGCCCACATGGGCTTCCCATGCTGGGCCCATTATACCAAAACCACATGGGTCTCATATAATATTGCCCATTTCTGTCCCATTCCCAGTTAGCCCACTTATAAATGTAGTGGGCCCTATATATCCATTCCCAGGTTGAACCCATGTAAGGTGATCCCACATTGATACCATTTGGGATAAATACAGTTAGCCCACATGGGCTTCCCATGCTGGGCCCATTATACTAAAACCACATGGGTCCCATATAATATTGCCCATTTCTGTCCCATTCCCAGTTAGCCCACATAAAAATATAGTGGGCCCTATATATTCATGCCCAGGTTGAACCCATGTAAGGTGATCCCACATTGATACCACTTGGGATAAATACAGTTAGCCCACATGGGCTTCCCATGTTGGGCCCATTATACTAAAACCACATAGGTCCCATATAAAATTGCCCATTTCTGTCCCATTGCCAGTTAGCCCACATTAATCCTGTATAGGACCCATATATTTAGCCCAACAGGGCCAACCAAGTGGGTTCCTTTATGGGATAACCATATGGGTCTCATGCAGTTAGCCCAGATAAATCCCATGCCCACTCATTACCCAACTAGCCCACAATAACCCCATGTGGGGCCCAACTATGCATGCTGGCTGGGTAAGGACAATAAGTACACACAATAATCACACACAATAATGACACACAACAAATACAAACAATAATCACACACAATAATGACCTGATGACACACAATAATGACACACAACAAATACACACAATAATGACACACAACAAATACACACAATAATGACACACAATAAGAACACATAATAATACACACATAGTACACACAATAAGTACACACAATAATTACGCACAATAAGCACAACAATAAGTACACATAATAAGCACACACAATAAGTACACACAATAAGTACACAGAACAAGTACACACAATAATCATACACAATAATGACACACAACAAATACACACAATAATCACACACAATAATGACCTGATGACACACAATAATGACACACAACAAATACACACAATAATGACACACAACAAATACACACAATAATGACACACAATAAGTACACACAATAAGTACACACAATAAGTACACACAATAAGTACACACAATAAGTACACACAATAAGTACACACAATAATCACACACAATAATCACACACAACAAATACAAACAATAATCACACACAATAATGACCTGATGACACACAACAAATACACACAATAATGACACACAACAAATACACACAATAATGACACACAATAAGAACACACAATAAGTACACACAATAAATACACAGAACAAGTAAATGGTAAATGGAGCTTATTTATATAGCGCTTTCCAGCCCCCTGTGAGCAGCCCCAAAGCGCTTTACAATACCAACCATACACACATTCATACACCGGTAGCGGCAGACTGCCATGCAAGACGCTTTCCAGTCCTACCGGGAGCAACTCGGGGTTAAGTGTCTTGCCCAGGGACACCAAGGCACATGGTGTGGGGAACCGGGATTCGAACCTCCAACCTTCCGATCGGGAGACGACTGCCATTACCACTACTCCACGGCCACCCCGTGTACACACAATAAGTACACACAATAAGTACACACAATAAGTACACAGAACAAGTACACACAATAAGTACACACAATAAGTACACACAATAATCACACACAATAAGTATGCACAATAAGTACACACAATAAGTACCTACAATAAGTATACACAATAAGTACACAGTGTGTGTGTACCTCCAAACACCAAACCTCCTCCAGATGTGCACAGTGGTGCTTGTCTTTCCCTGGACACTTTTGTTCAGCGTGTTCAAGTGACTCGTCTTCTCCACCATGAAGTGACACTTGTCCAGATCATCTAGATCTCCCAGACCTTTGTTTTCCAACAAGGTCTTCACATGGTCCAGACCTTTGTTTTCCAACAAGGTCTTCACATGGTCCAGACCTTTGTTTTCCAACAAGGTCTTCACATGGTCCAGACCTTTGCTTTCCAACAAGGTCTTCACATGGTCCAGACCTTTGCTTTCCAACAAGGTCTTCACATGGTCCAGACCTTTGCTTTCCAACAAGGTCTTCACATGGTCCAGACCTTTGCTTTTCCAACAAGGTCTTCACATGGTCCAGACCTTTGTTTTCCAACAAGGTCTTCACATGGTCCAGACCTTTGCTTTCCAACAAGGTCTTCACATGGTCCAGACCTTTGTTTTCCAACAAGGTCTTCACATGGTCCAGACCTTTGCTTTCCAACAAGGTCTTCACATGGTCCAGACCTTTGCTTTCCAACAAGGTCTTCACATGGTCCAGACCTTTGCTTTCCAACAAGGTCTTCACATGGTCCAGACCTTTGCTTTCCAACAAGGTCTTCACATGGTCCAGACCTTTGTTTTCCAACAAGGTCTTCACATGGTCCAGACCTTTGCTTTCCAACAAGGTCTTCACATGGTCCAGACCTTTGCTTTCCAACAAGGTCTTCACATGGTCCAGACCTTTGTTTTCCAACAAGGTCTTCACATGGTCCAGACCTTTGTTTTCCAACAAGGTCTTCACATGGTCCAGACCTTTGTTTTCCAACAAGGTCTTCACATGGTCCAGACCTTTGCTTTCCAACAAGGTCTTCACATGGTCCAGACCTTTGCTTTCCAACAAGGTCTTCACATGGTCCAGACCTTTGCTTTCCAACAAGGTCTTCACATGGTCCAGACCTTTGCTTTCCAACAAGGTCTTCACATGGTCCAGACCTTTGCTTTCCAACAAGGTCTTCACATGGTCCAGACCTTTGCTTTCCAACAAGGTCTTCACATGGTCCAGACCTTTGTTTTCCAACAAGGTCTTCACATGGTCCAGACCTTTGCTTTCCAACAAGGTCTTCACATGGTCCAGACCTTTGTGGAGCAGCAGGAGACCCCAACGTGCACTGGGATGTGAGGGATGTGCACGTGGCTGTGACACATGTTTGTGTTGACAAATGATTGAAACATCTGGAGAACTTGATGTTAAAGTTTCACCTGGACCTTCAAGATCAAGTGAATAAATCAATAGAAGTGAAATGAATGAAAAGGTGATGAAGAGCCACTAGAAGAAGATGAAGAGCTGCAGGTGTTTGACCCCGGGGTCACATGGTCCAGCAGCTGCTCAGACACTTCATTGATCTTCTGTCATGACTAATAGTTGTTGTTGCAGCACAAACACAAGTGTTGCTTTGAAAGCAGCAACGTGTTGCTGTGATGTTGCTCTCCTCTCTCCACACCTCCTGTGTGTTGTGTGTGAAACATGTTCACACAACAACTAACTGTGGCTGCTTCACATCTGCCTTCACATCTGCTCTGGAGCTCATTTACAGCTCAGTGCTGCCACCTGCTGGATACACTCACAAACCACATGCAGGAACATCTGCAAACACATAAATAAAATAGATATACAGTAATGGATAGATGGATGGATGGATGGATGGATGATGGATGGCCTCCACAGAGAAGGAGACCATCAAACAGCATGAGTGCTCAGTTCAGTTGAACACCTGCATGTTGCTTCAGATCAGCTGTTCAAATCTCTGCAGGTTCTAATCAAAGGTTCATCAGGACTTTCAGATGAATCTTTCTGTTCAGTTCCTGAGACGACTTCTGTTGTGACTTGGAGTTATTTAAATAAACTGAACTGAATTAAATCTCTGATGAACCAGATTCTACAAAAACATCTATTTTTGTTCCCTCATCATTTGATGTATTTTCACTCATTGTGTCTACTTTTATTGTTCAATTTAGATGTGTGGATTTGTTTCTTGTACACAGATTATTTTATTTTAGTGATTTAAATTGTAATTCTTGTTTTGTGAGTTGAACATCTGTGGGTTAGAATAAAGTTGAACCAAAGGCTGCAGCTCTTCTTTAAACATGTTTGAGGGAAATGATGCTGAGATCCAATAATTTAGTCTTTTTATGATTTTTCAGTTAACTTTAATTAACAGATTATTTAATAACGTCAAAGTGAAAACAGGATAAATAAATAAATAAAAACGTTTTTATACATAAAATATTTATTAAAAAAAACATCCCCATCCTCCAAAATTGGAATCTGGCCTTTGTGAGCATCACAGCAGCGTCAACAGGTCTGCAGCTCGTATGATCCTCCACAGCTCGCTCTGAATAACTCTGCATGTTTGACCCGTGCCATCACAGTAGAAAAGGAGCAAAAGTGAGTTCTGCCTCTGTGTGTACCATTTCATTCAAAGGTCTGGAACAGAATAAAAGACGAGCTCTCCACTGTCTCCTGACTGTTAGTCCCATGAAGAATGATTATAACACGAGGAAGCATCATGGAAACATTTCACATCGTTCACAACAACAGTAAAGAAGCAGAAAAGTTATAAAGTCTATTTTAATAAAGTCAAATAATAGAGCGTGCTGCATTTATACACATCCCTCAACAAGACCAACGCCACTTTGATGTTTGGTGACGTGGTCTCCCCGTCCACTTTGTCCTTAAATGAGGACAAATAATAAAAAATGTCCATAGTTCAGAGACATTTGAAGATAAACGCAGGTGATGATGAGACAGCTGACTGTTTCCTGTTCTTTATAAAACTAAAGTCATAGTTTAATGTTTAAGTACTAACTCATTCACTTCTCAGTATCAGTACTCAGTATCAGCAAGTACCCAAACTGAAGTACTTGTACTCAGTCTGAAAGAACTAGTATGGGGACACCTGTACTCTGGATCATCAGTCCATTCAAGTCCCACACAAGGCTCCCATTGTGTGACCCATCCAGATGTTTGACTAACACAAACACACATTTAACAACAGCTGCAGCTGGAATCAAAGGACTTCCAGAATCCTGAAAGATGAAAACTGATTCTGTCTGTTGCTCCATCAGAACATCTGGAACCTGTTTTGATCATGTGACCACAGCTGGAGGTCAGAAATCCCATTTCTGTGTGTTTCATGTGTTCAACATGAAGAGAAACCATGTTAATGTGTGAACGCTGAGTCAGCATTCACAACATTGTTGGATGTTTTTTTATCTTCTGTCACTTTGTTACAATCTGTTTCTGCAGACTTGATGCTGTTTTAGTCGTTCATCATCAAACTGATGATCTCATTCAGAGCTGACGGATGATTTTTGATCTTTGTAACTTTCATCCTTTTCAAATTATTAAACTTTATTTACAAACATTTTCTATAAAGAAAAACATTAAGATCTCTTAATAACTTTTACAAACACTTTTTAAATCTGCTTCAGTTTGTCTTCTCTATTTTATTCTTCTTGTGCTACTTTAAGCTTTTAGCTGTTTTGCTATTTTCAGTCTTTTTATGCTACATTTACCTTCTAGCTAGCCTTTTGCAACTTTAGCTACCATTTTATGTACTGTATTTAGATTTTGGCTAGCACTTTGCTTCTATTTACTTCTAGCTATCATTTTGTTACTTTAGGCTTTGAGCTGCAGTGTTGCTTCATTTAGCTTTTAGCCTTCTGCTACATTTAGCAATCTCTATGCTACTTTCACCTTTTAGCTAAAGTTTAGCTACTTCTAACTGTTAGCAAGTGATTCTCGTCTTTAACTTTTAGCTAGTGTTCATCTTTTTTATCTTTTAGCTCGTGTTGTGTATCAGCTTCAGCTTGTTCGGCTGGTTTCAGCAGACTCTTTCAGCTCAGCGTTCAGTTTCACAAACGAGAATTATTTTTACAAACTGATCCTGACGCTGCAGAGAAAAGCAGCTGAAGAAAATGCATCGATGGATCCAAACTACTCTGTCATGAGCTCAGAAGAGGAACATGAAGCTGAACTACATTTCCCATGAGCGTTAGCTCCAGCAGCTGCTGCCTCATGGGAGATGTAGTTGTTGAAGGCTCAGTGAAGCTTTGTGGTGGATGTTTCCTGAAATGAGGAGGTGTTCAGATGGTGTGGACAGAAAGTGACAGGAACATGTTGAAGCTTTAAAAATCATCTCAACATGAACTGTGTGACAGACTTTTAGAACAGAGGCTGAGTTCAGGACTTCAGCAGGAACTCTGCAAACACCTGAACTTCTCCACACGTCTCACTGAAGCATGAACTGTGTGACAGACTTTTAGAACAGAGGCTGAGTTCAGGACTTCAGCAGGAACTCTGCAAACACCTGAACTTCTCCACACGTCTCACTGAAGCACGTGGACTTCTTGTGAGTCAAGTGTTGGTCAGTTCAGAGAAACATCTTCCTGGATGTTCTTCTTCTTCTCTCCTCTTCATGTTTGTGGGGATTTAAGGGCCGTTAGAAGCTCCTGCAGCTGAGTGGAACATCTGGACCTGAGATGTGGAGCAGGTTCTGTGGACAGAACTCAGCAGAACCAACGTTTGAGAGGCTGCACTCAGAGTGGGAGGAGCCTCTGAAGAACGTTGCTGAGCTTCAAACAGACACAGAGTCCAGGAGAGAATTAGTTTCTACTTCCTGAACGTTTCTCCACTGCAGCCAGATGTTGGTCAGCTGAACATCTGCAGAAACAGGAGACATGTTTGTCCTCTCCTGTTCACTTCAGCTGTTCTGATGCTGGACACAATTAAAGGCCTGGCAGTCCTTGAAATAATGCATGGCCCACCACCTTTCATCTTTCTTTTAGACTAAGATCAGATCAAGTTAGAGTCAAACCTGTAAAATAATAATTAATTAATTAATCAGAGTCAGAGTCAGAGAGAATTTATTGTCATTTGCACCGCATGTAGTACATGTGTTGAAAACGAGATTATGTACACAGGGTCCCAGTTACATCCAACAACAAATGCAAGAGAAATACAATAATAACATCTAGGATTAACTAAGAGAGACATCACATCAGCTAGTAATACACTAAGCCCTAATGTAGTAGAAAAACATCATTATAAACAGCAGCACGAACATGAGCAGATGGTCACAGATGAACGCAGCAACAAGAAACAGATCAGTATCAGTATGATGTGACATTTTGCAGTGTTTATTCTTATTATTTATTTATTCATGAGTCTGACAGCCTCAGGGTAGAAGCTGTTTCTCAGTCTAGTGGTTCTACATTTGATGCTCCTCAACCTCCGTCCCGAGGGGAGTGGTGCAAAGAGTGAGTGTGCTGGGTGAGTGAGGTCTTTCATGATGCAGGTGGCTCTTTTTCTGCATCTGGAGGTGTAAATGTCTGTGATGGTGGGGAGACTGACTCCCACAGACTTCTGTGCAGCCTTCACCACTCTCTGCAGAGCTTTTCTCTCTGCAACTGTGCAGCCTCCATGCCACACGTTGATGCTGGAGCACAGGACGCTCTCCACTGCACACCTGTAGAACGAGGTGAGGACTGGGCTTCTCAGACCGGCTCGTCTCAGCCGTCTGAGGAAGTAGAGTCTCTGATGACCTTTCTTGATCAGGCTGGTGGTGTTGTTGCTCCAGCTGAGGTTATCATTCATGTGTACACCCAGGTATTTGTAGCTGGAGACCACCTCCACCGCAGATCCACCTATATACAGTGGGGTGTGGGTGTGTTTGTTCCTTCTGAAGTCCACAATCATCTCCTTCGTCTTCTTCACATTCATGTGAAGGTTGTTCTCTTTGCACCAGCTCTCCAGATGTTCCACCTCCTGTCTGTAGCTGGATTCATCATTATCTGTGATGCATCCCACCACAGCTGTATCATCTGCAAACTTAACAATATGACAGCCTGGATGTGTGGCTGTACAATCATATGTGAGCAGAGTGAACAGAAGAGGGCTCAGCACACATCCCTGAGGAGAGCCAGTGCTGAGGGTAATGTGTTTGTTTGCATTGTTTCAGTCCACCTCCTCAACAGTTTGTGGTGGTAATTCACAAAATTGTTGTTTGCCAACCACTAATGTTGTGTAACAGGGTTGTTGTTTAATTAATTTGATCAAAATGCACCATATTTATAATGTTTTTCTTGTTTACCAGAAACGTTTATATGGTAGTTATTAGAAATGTTTCTTTTAATCTTTGGGGAAACTGTTTAGATCCTATTTTCCATGTAATTCAGGTTCCTTTTACCCTGATTTATGCTCAATAATCCAGGTAGAAAAATCTAAAAAAGCTAAGTCTGGTCCTCTGGACATAAAAAAAAAAAAAGCAAAAAAATTGTAGAAACGTTTCGTCTTTCGTCCGAAAGACTTCCTCAGTCTGAGGTGCTGTGTTCAGCTCAGTCTTATAAATAGCACCCTCCCACAGTGGATCAACCAGTTGGCTGATGACAGCCTGAAACCAGCTGCTCACATGATCAAGGAGGACCATCCTGATGGTTGTTTGCTATTCACAGAGGGCTGAGTGATACTAGCAATAACAGCATTGTAAGAGGGGGACAGTTGAACCCGGAGGCCTCCACCCCTGTTTAATGATGGACGGTTTCTTTTCACAAAGATGGCCTCCTTTACTCCTCTCTCAAACCATCGTTCCTCTCTATCAAGGATGTGAACATCTTCATCCCTGAAAGAGTGACCTCTGACCTGGAGATGAGTGTAGACTGCAGAGTCCTGACCTGATGATGTTGATCTTCTGTGCTGGGCCATCCTTTTGGCCAGTGGCTGTTTAGTTTCCCCGATATAAGACTGATCACAGCCCTCCTGACACTGAACAGCATACACAATATTACTCTGTTTGTGCCGGGGGACTGGATCTTTGGGATGAACCAGTCTTTGCCGTAATGTATTTTGGGGTTTAAAAGCCACTGGGACGTTGTGTTTAGAGAATAAACGTCTCAATGTCTCTGAAACTCCCGCAACATACGGAATGACCACTGGTCTGGGTCTGGGTTCCTTCTTTTCACCTGATGGCTGGCTGGAGTCCTGTTTGGGTTTCTTCTCTGCTTTCAGGAAGGCCCAGTTAGGATACGATTTACGAGCGAGATCCGTTACAACGAGGCGCTCGTAAACCGGAAATCTCGTAATTTGGAACGGTTGCCATGTCTCTCGTAAGTCCGGAATTTCGCTCGTAAATTGGAACGGTTTCGCTAGCGCGACTACAAACACTCGTTTTTCATCAAAAAACTGCTTATGAGTGCATAAAAATGATCGGAAACGTGTGTCCATATGTTTAGCTAACTAACTGTGGTGAAAAAACACATGAAAACTCAGTATTTTTTGCGTTTTTTCCAAAAATTCGCCAGCTCGTAAGTCTGGAACCTCGCAGATCAGAGCGCTCGTAATTCGGGGACTACCTCCACATTTCTCTAGAGCCTGTTTTGTGTGTGATTTCTCCTTCTGTCTGGCTCCTGAGTTAGTGGGGATGCTGTCTGCTCTGTGATACAGAGTCCTGATTACTCCTAAAGCCTGGAATATACCTGAGCGTTCGCCCCATATGCCTATATGCCACGTACATACGTCAAGGCAAAAGCGAAGCCCCACGTAGCCCCTCAGGGCACGTACGCACAAAGCTTTTTTTACGACCGCGGACGCAAGCGCGATGTCTGATCATAAACTTCCCCGGTGCCGGACTGTTTTGTATGTTACACAAATGAAATAAATTCCCCTTCTTTATCGCTGATCAGGCCTTTTCTTTTGTTTTTTTGCCTAAAGTCAAGTAAGCACTTCTTCCTCCAGTTCACTCGATGATTGAAATGAACGAATTCAGGTCCTACCTGGGTGCGCGATGTTTTAAATATCCCTGGTGGGCTGTGTGCTGCAGGAAAAGCACTCCCTGTTATTATTTTTATTTCTGAGAGAACTTTTTATAACATAGTAGAAACACCGCATCAGAACACCGCCGCGGTCTTCAGCGAGCTACATGAGCTGACTGAAAGCTGTCAATCATTTCAGTAGGCGTGTCAGCAAGTGACCAATCAGCGAGCTCAGTTGAGTCCCCTCCGTGCGCAGCTGCTCATATTACAACAAGGAGAACGCGAGTGTTTGAAAGATGATAGTTTCTGAAGTATATCAGCAAAACACATGTGCACAAAATGCGCGCGTAGAGTGGCGTAAGGGAGGACGCTCAGGTGTATTTCAGGCTTCACTTGTGCTCCAGAGGGTGATGGGAGTCAAACTGTAAATACTGGTCTGTGTGGGTGGGTTTGCGGTACACCTCAGTTTGCAAATTTCCTCTATCAGAAACTTAGACCTCACAGTCCAAGAAAGCCAACCTGCCATTTCTTACATCTTCTCGTGTGAACTTGATATATTTATCCACAGAGTTGATGTGATCAGTGAAATGTTGGACTTCCTGAGATTTAATTTTAACCCAGGTGTCGTCAACATACCTGAACCAATGACTTGGTGGTCTCCCTGAAAAGGATGTCAAAGCTCTCTTTTCTACCTCCTCCATGTACAGGTTGGCAACAATAGGAGAAACTGGAGACCCCATAGCACACCCATGTTTCTGCCTATAATATTGCTCCCCATATGTGAAGTAGGTTGACTGCAGGCACAGTTTCAAGAGTTGACACAGTTGTTCTGTGGAAAGTGTGGTCCTGTTGCTCAGAGTGGTGTCTGATTTTAACCTTAAACAGACCACCTCTACTGCCTCATCAACAGGAATGCACGTAAAGAGTGATGTGACATCAAAAGAGACCATTGTTTCATCAGTCTCCATGATGACATCCCTCACCTTGTCCACAAAGTCCATGGTCAGAGAGTCAGAGAGAGTCAGAGAGTCAGAGAGTCTTTATTGTCATTTGCACCGCATGTGGTACATGAGATGAAAACGAGATTATGTACACGAGGTCCCAGTTACATCCAACAACAATGAAAGAGAAAAACAGTAATAACATCTAGAATTAACTAAGAAAAGCATCAACTAGTAATACACTAAGCCTAATATAGTGGGAATAAACAGCAGCACGAACATGAGTTTGTATGAGCAGATGGTCACAGATGAATACAGCAACAAGAAAACAGATCAGCATCAGTATGATGTGATATTTTGCAGTGTTTATTTTTTATTTTATTTTTATTTATTCATGAGTCTAACAGCCTCAGGGTAGAAGCTGTTCCTCAGTCTAGTGGTTCTACATTTGATGCTCCTCAACCTCCGTCCTGAGGGGAGTGGGGCAAAGAGTGAGTGTGCTGGGTGAGTGAGGTCTTTCATGATGCAGGTGGCTCTTTTCCTGCATCTGGAGGTGTAAATGTCTGTGATGGTGGGGAGACTGACTCCAACAGACTTCTGTGCAGCCTTCACCACTCTCTGCAGAGCTTTCCTCTCTTCAACTGTGCAGCCTCCATGCCACACGTTGATGCTGGAGCACAGGATGCTCTCCACTGCACACCTGTAGAAGGAGGTGAGGACTGGGCTGCTCAGACCAGCTCGTCTCAGCCGTCTGAGGAAGTAGAGTCTCTGATGACCTTTCTTGATCAGGCTGGTGGTGTTGTTGCTCCAGCTGAGGTTATCATTCATGTGTACACCCAAGTATTTGTAGCTGGAGACCACTTCCACTGCAGACCCACCTATTTTCAGTGGGGCATGGTTGTGTTTGTTCCTTCTGAAGTCCACAATCATCTCCTTTGTGGACTTCAGAAGGAACAAACACATGGTGTTCTGTATGTGGTGTTCTGAGCTGCCAACTAAAGGGATGAGTACAGATGCCAGATATTTGGAAACATTGTAAGTGACCGAGTTAATCATGCTAACAATTGGTCTTAAAGGTACACCTTGTTTGTGGATTTTGGGTAAACCATACAGACTTGGCGTGGCCTCCCCTGGGTACAGTCTGTGGTACAGAATACTGTCAATAGCCTTGTCCTGCTTCAAAATTTTCAGGCAATCTATCAACTTCTTCTTGTAACCACTTCCTGGATCTCTTTTCAGCGGTTCATAAGTGGTTAAGTCACTAAGGAGTGACATAACTTTCTCATGATAGTCTTTCTGGTTCAAAATCACTGTGCACCTTCCTTTGTCTGCTGGGAGGATGATGATGTTTTTGTCCTTGCTAAGAGTGGTGAGTGCGAGAACGTTTCTACAATTTTTTTGTTTTTTGTTTTGAATGTCCAGAGTCCAGACTTAGCTTTTTTTTAGACCAGGTTCCTTTACATGGCATTGCTGATTTTTTAACTTTATCTACCCAACCAATGTCTGTCTGCTTGTTTTGTATATAATGTATATAGAAATCTGTCATATCCTGTTGGTTTTGAACTGTCAACATCTATTTACTGAGATTTTAGTTTTCTTTATTTTCTTTTGATAAGTGCAAATGCCTATTGCCAATGTGACGTGTGCTGCTGACCACTTGACCAGGTCACCCTTGTAAAAGAGATCTCGATCTCAACGGGCTCTACCTGGTAAAATAAAGGTGATTGATTTTATGATATATAACACCATCAGAAAGATTGATTGATTGATTTGTTTGTGTAGTGACGAAGCCCCCTGGTGGTGGCTGCTGGTAAATATGTGAACATGACGTCACCAGCTCGGCCTCTTTGTTTTCCTTCGTGATTAGAAGCTCCGTGATTTATTTCAATTACTAATGAAAAAAGACTTCTCGTGAGTCAAATACTTTATTCTGTGATTTAGTTCCAAGCTGCTGCTGCCAGAGGCTTGTAACACTGCAGCTTCTTGTCTGTGGAGAGGAAGTTAGTTCACTCTGTTAGCATCTGTTAGCATGTGTAGCTGTTAGCTTCTGTAGCTGTTAGCATCTGTAGCTGTTAACATCTGTAGCTGTTAACATCTGTAGCTGTTAGCGTCTGTAGCTGTTAACATCTGTAGCTGTTAACATCTGTAGCTGTTAACATCTGTAGCTGTTAGCGTCTGTAGCTGTTAACATCTGTAGCTGTTAACATCTGTAACTGTTAGCGTCTGTAGCTGTTAACATCTGTAGCTGTTAACATCTGTAGCTGTTAGCGTCTGTAGCTGTTAACATCTGTAGCTGTTAACATCTGTAGCTGTTAACATCTGTAGCTGTTAGCGTCTGTAGCTGTTAACATCTGTAGCTGTTAACATCTGTAGCTGTTAGCGTCTGTAGCTGTTAACATCTGTAGCTGTTAACATCTGTAGCTGTTAATCTGTAGCTGTTAACATCTGTAGCTGTTAACATCTGTAGCTGTTAACATCTGTAGCTGTTAACATCTGTAGCTGTTAACATCTGTAGCTGTTAACATCTGTAGCTGTTAACATCTGTAGCTGTTAACATCTGTAGCTGTTAACATCTGTAGCTGTTAGCGTCTGTAGCTGTTAACATCTGTAGCTGTTAGCGTCTGTAGCTGTTAACATCTGTAGCTGTTAGCGTCTGTAGCTGTTAACATCTGTAGCTGTTAGCGTCTGTAGCTGTTAACATCTGTAGCTGTTAGCGTCTGTAGCTGTTAACATCTGTAGCTGTTAACATCTGTAGCTGTTAACATCTGTAGCTGTTAGCGTCTGTAGCTGTTAACATCTGTAGCTGTTAACATCTGTAGCTGTTAGCGTCTGTAGCTGTTAACATCTGTAGCTGTTAACATCTGTAGCTGTTAACATCTGTAGCTGTTAACATCTGTAGCTGTTAACATCTGTAGCTGTTAACATCTGTAGCTGTTAGCGTCTGTAGCTGTTAACATCTGTAGCTGTTAACATCTGTAGCTGTTAACATCTGTAGCTGTTAGCGTCTGTAGCTGTTAACATCTGTAGCTGTTAACATCTGTAGCTGTTAGCATCTGTAGCTGTTAACATCTGTAGCTGTTAACATCTGTATGTTAAATCTGTAGCTGTTAGCGTCTGTAGCTGTTAACATCTGTAGCTGTTAACATCTGTAGCTGTTAACATCTGTAGCTGTTAGCGTCTGTAGCTGTTAACATCTGTAACTGTTAAAATCTGTAGCTGTTAGCGTCTGTAGCTGTTAACATCTGTAGCTGTTAGCGTCTGTAACTGTTAACATCTGTAGCTGTTAATATCTGTAGCTGTTAACATCTGTAGCTGTTAGCGTCTGTAGCTGTTAACATCTGTAGCTGTTAGCGTCTGTAACTGTTAACATCTGTAGCTGTTAATATCTGTAGCTGTTAACATCTGCCGCTGTTAACATCTATAGCTGTTAACATCTGTCGCTGTTAACATCTGTAGTTGTTATGGCAGCACGGTGGCACAACTGGTAGAGCTGCTGCCTCTCAGTGAGCAGGTCCCCGGTTCAAATCCCGGTCCGGGGGCCTTTCTGGGTGGAGTTTGCATGTTCTCTCCGTGCATGGGTGGGTTTTCTCCGGGTGCTCCGGTTTCCTCCCACAGTCCAAAAACATGCATGTTAGTCTGATGGTGGCTCTAAATTGACCCTGGGTGTGAGTGTGAGAGTGGATGGTTGTTTGGTGTGAGTGAGACAGGTCCCTCTTGTAAATGAGTCCCCGTGGCTCAACGAGGCTAGCCTGTATAAATAAAGGTTGAATGAATGTTAGCGTCTGTAACTGTTAATATCTGTATCTGTTATCTGCCACTGTTAACATCTATAGCTGTTAATGTCTGTAGCTGTTAATGTCTGTATCTGTTAACATCTGTAGCTGTTAACATCTGTAGCTGTTAACATCTTTAGTTGTTATTAACATCTGTAGTTGTTAGCATCTATAGCTGTTAACGTCTGTCGCTGTTAACATCTGTAGCTGTTAGCATCTGTAAGTGTTAACATCTGTAGCTGTTAACATCTGTAGCTGTTAACGTCTGTAGCTGTTAACATCTGTAGCTGTTAACATCTGTAGCTGTTAACATCTGTAGCTGTTAACATCTATAGCTGTTAACATCTGTAGCTGTTAGCGTCTGTAACTGTTAACTAGGGGTGCACCGATTTCAATTTTCTGGCCGATCACCGATCACCGATTTTTAGAAAGTCTGACCTGCCGATTCCGATTTTCCGATACCGATTTTCAGGTGTGAAAAGGTCAAAATATACCTTAAATTTTCCAATCTTACTTTATTGTAAACAAAGTTTAACCATAAAAAAATCAGTTCATTTTAATCTTTCACTTGTTACATTTTAAATTAATTTTTATTTTCATTTAAAAATTTAAAAACAAAAAAGATAATGCAGCATGTGTAACATTTTCAAGTCAGTGGGTAATAAGAAATAACACTCGCACAGGTAAGTTTGTCCTCACAGACTTATTCCAGTCATTTTTTCATTAGTGGCAGGTTTTTCTTGATGAACAAAAGCATTTCTGCTTTGTCACCAGACAGGCGACTTCTTTTCTCATCTACTACATGTCCAGCCAACTAAACAGGCGCTCGCTTTCAATGCTTGTGCATGGGGCAGAGAGGTAGGTTCAGGCAAGCAAGATGAGGGAAACAATTTTCATTAATTCTCCAGTAGACCAATGGGTCCTGGCCCCTTTCGACAGGAAAGAAACAGGTAGTTCTGTACCTGCATAGCTGAAGGGCTGGTCAGCTGTTGCTCCTTCTCTGTGTTCTCCTTTAAGATTTCATCTTGAACTGCAAACAGTAGACTACACCTTTTTGCTGCAGATTTATCGATGTCAGGAGGCCCCACTTCAGAGAATGTTCCTGCAGCAGGTGTGCATCTGGTCCTCCCCTCTGCTGAGAAGTAGTGATT
>JBBPBX010064151.1:0-20337 GCA_038048925.1 Garcialebias charrua | reverse complement strand
TTTTTATTTTTGCCATTCACAGCATCTGTCTCAAGGTCTCTGCCCGTGTGCACCGACGCTTGTGAGACATGCAGAGAGGTAAAACAAACAAAGCACACACTCAAATGAAAAAGAGTGTCCAAGGTCTCTCTGTGAAAAGACATAATGGTTGTACTGATCAATTTTATCTCCTGCCTCACTCACATTTTTTACATAGATAATTCAGTCTTGTTACAAAAGGCAGAAAAAATAAGAACTGACTGTTACAGTTGTAAAAAATGTAGGTCCTGTGAAAACCAGAGTTTTAAGTGTTCAGTCATACAGTCTTACCTCACATGTCCTATTGCTTTGAAAGTGGCAGTCAGCAATCAGCTAAAATGTCAGTTCAGTTCTTTGCCTTTATCTAACTTTCTGTCTTTCTATCCCTCCCTTAAAGGTTGTAGGTCATATTCTTGAAGTGATGACTCTCAGTCTTAACCTGTCCAAAGAAAGGTCATTCTGTTTGATTTACAAAACAACACAGACTATCTGCAACTATCCTTTTTCTTGTACAGGCACAAACATACTGCAGAGTAAAGATTCACTGAGGCATGCACAGATGCACGTGTCATTGGGTGAAAGTGAAGCGGTGAAGTGAGGGCACAGACGCTTTAGTAGCTACTTGAAACGAGCTGCATCCCCAGGATCAGGGCAGATAAATGGAGGTCATAGGAAAAGAAACGAAAATGCCATTTCATTTTTAAACCCCTTTAAAATAAGAGTCCGAGCCTCCTTTTTGATTGCCAAGCTTTGTAAATTGGAAAGATGGTGAGAATACACCTTATCTTCTCCTGGCACCCTGTCAGTCTTTTGTGCTCGTTTTAGTTGGCTCCAGAAAGAAAACGGATGTCTGATAGAGGCACTCACTGTCAGACTCTTACGTTCCATTTAAAGTAAGTAGCATTAAGGCTAAGTCAGGAACAGAGCATAAGCTTATACCTATGTGAGTTTATTGTTTTCAGCCAGTACTTCATGAGTAAAGTACTGAGGACAATATAACTCAGATTAGCATGCTATAATATATTTAGGGTCAACAAAGTAAAGTTTTCAAGAATTGTTTTTAAAATTATTGCCACAAACACAAGTTTCTTCCTGGATGTGTTTCTGACAAGACCTGACCCCAGCAGAAGAATTGGATGGATGGTATTTCATCTTGTTTTCTTCATTCTATTTGCCACAAAATCTCAGTTTTCTCAGTATTATCTTTATGGCAGACAATTATTGTTTTAAAGAACACAAAATATATTTATAGTCATAAAATAATCTAACCTAATCATTTTAAAGTCTGTATTACCAAACTTGTTTCAGCACATTTTGTAAAAATGAAAGGTCAGTTTTGAGAGTCAGAGATTATTTATTGTGATTTGCACCACATGTGGTCATGTTATGGAAGGAGATTGTGTATACAGGGTCTCTGTTACATCCAACAATGCAATGTAAAAAAAGAACAGTAACAACATCTAAGATGTGAACTAAGGGCCAGTTTACACAGCGCATATTTTGAGTGAAACCGCTCTTTTCTCTCTGGGTCTTTGCTTATCGTTGACACGACACCACTGGCCCCCCTCTTTGAATCCGATGGTTTCTTGATCCCGGCTCAGGATGGAGTTTTTTTGCTGACCCCCTGTTGATGATGTAAACATCTCCCACTGATCTTTTGTTTGAGCCACAAGCGCGCAGCACGCACGCGCGGACCGTCAGGGCAGGCGGACATTTCTCGTGTCACCCTGTGCTAAATTAATAACATAAATATATATTTATAACATAAATATAACATAAATATAATAAGATTTACCTGACTAAATAAAGGTTGAATGAATATAATATATATATATAAATAAATATGTGCTAAATTATAACAGTTTAGCAATAATAAACAGTATTAATGTTAGCGTGGGAGATATATAAAGTTATCTGAGCTATCTATCTGGACTCGTTACGTTATTTAAACAATGCGTAACGTGCTGTGAAAATGAAGACTCCAGGTTTATTTTATATTTATTTATTCAACACCACAAACTGTATATCACAAACACTGAGAATTAAATTGAACACTTTAAAAACACGTTAACCGAACTGTTATGAGCTGGAGTCTTCTCCGTTTTCATCCTGGTGGACACTGGACCCACATCCGAACCGGTCCGCTTCGTGGAACGAGAGCTTATCGACCTTGAAGGAAAAAAATAAAAATAAAACCTCAGTTGGTTGTTCTGTGATTGAAGTAAACACAAGGAAACATTATTAAGAACATTGTTTACCTTGTAGCGCTGCTGTAAATCAGCTGATTTACACGGACTAAAGTCCGACATCGTCACTCGGTCAGGTCCGCTCAGCAACTGGTGTGCAGCTTGTTAGATGAAGCGGGTCCCACTTGGTGTCAAATCTGTCGACTCTGATCCAAATTCCAGCTTTAACTTGTTGTTAACTTGTTGACAACAACTTGTAGTTAGCTGAACTTTTAGCCCCAATGGTAAACAGACAAGGCAGCCTCAGGTAGCACGCATGCGCGTTAGTGAAGGTTCAAAAATTCACAGCGCCATCTAATGGCCTGGCATGGCAACTACAGTGAAGTCATGAGAGCGGGGGGGTCATATCCACAGAATTTGCCCGTGTCAACGCAAATGTTTTTACTCTAATTAACACACCCCAAACCTCCGTTTTCCCCCACCGTGTCCGTGTAAATAGGGCCTTGAGAAAAAAATCAACTACAAATACACTAAATACTAGTGGCACACAAACTTCACTTCAAACTTTCAAACCCCAAAATACATTACGGCAAAGACTGGTTCATCCCAAAGATCCAGTCCCCCGGCACAAACAGAGTAATATTGTGTATGCTGTTCAGTGTCAGGAGGGCTGTGATCAGTCTTATATCGGGGAAACTAAACAGCCACTGGCCAAAAGGATGGCCCAGCACAGAAGATCAACATCATCAGGTCAGGACTCTGCAGTCTACACTCATCTCCAGGCCAGCGGTCACTCTTTCAGGGATGAAGATGTTCACATCCTTGATAGAGAGGAACAATGGTTTGAGAGAGGAGTAAAGGAGGCCATCTTTGTGAAAAGAAACCGTCCATCATTAAACAGGGGTGGAGGCCTCCGGGTTCAACTGTCCCCCTCTTACAATGCTGTTATTGCTAGTATCACTCAGCCCTCTGTGAATAGCAAACAACCATCAGGGTGCTAATGATCCATCGTTAGGCTGATGGTCCTCCTTGATCATGGTGAGCAGCTGGTTTTGGCTGTCATCAGCAAACTGGTTGATCCACTGTGAGAGGGTGCTATTTATAAGACTGAGCTGAATACAGCTTCTCAGACTGAGGAAGTATTTCGGATGAAAGACAAAACATTTCTAGCTTCTTCTTTTTTGCTTTGTTTTGTTTTGTTTTTTGAATGTCCATAGGACCAGACTTAGCTTTTTTAGATTCACTTCGAACAGCAGCACAAACATGAGTCTGTATGAGCAGATGAGCATGAATGGACACAGCAACATGAAACAGATCAGCAGCAACATGATGTGTGATTTTTTTCACAGTGATTATTCTAGTGGTTCTACACTTAATGCTCCTCAACCTCCTTCCTGAAGGGAGTGGGGCAAAAAAGTGTGTCTGCTGGGTGAGTGGGGTCCTTCATGATGCAGGTGGCTCTCTTCCTGCATCTGGAGGTGTAGATGTCTGTGATAGTGAGGAGGCTGACGCCAAATTTACACTACATGCGTTCCGGCTCCGCCCCGCTCCGGTCCGACCTCCGCAGCAAATATGCACCCATTAAATCAATGAGAGAGTTTACACTGGCTCCGCACGGCGGCGGTGAGCGGCGGCGACCGGACGGCAGTCCGTCAAAATTAGAATTGATCCTATTTCTGCCGGACGCCGGAGCTGTGCCGGAGTCAACTTTTGAAGATTACGTTGCACCAACAGGAAAAGGAACGAGCACAACATCCGTATTTACAAAATAAAATCACCACGGGCGGACTAATCCTAGCTCTATACGGATTTATTTGTACAAAAATGCTGTCAAACTATCATTTATGACTACGCCTACAAACGCAATACAAGAAATAAATAAATAAAAAAGTATTTTATTCTGAAATGTAATACATCACTTCCTGTTGCTCAAACCATGTCCTGTCGCTCATTTACGAGAGAAGATCAAGGCAGCAGTCTCTACTGTTGTTCTCCTTCTTCCACCGAATGAATTGTTTTGTTCTGACTTACTTATTTATCACTTGATTTATCGCGCAATCTCGCAATTCCCGCGCATGCGTCTCGGAGCGGCGCATCCAGGCGGACCTGAGCGGAGCGGAGGTAGTGGAAACTGGACTCGCTCAGCTGCGACCTGCGGAGCGGGGCGGAGCCGGACCGCATGTAGTGTAAATTTGGCATGACTCCAACAGACTTCTGTGCAGCCTTCACCACGCTTTGTAAAGCTTTTCTTTCTGAAGATGTGCAGCCTACATGCCACACGTTGATGTTGGAGCACAGGATGCTCTCCACTCCACACCTGTAGAAGGAGGTGAGGACTGAACTTCCCAGTCCAGCTCATATCAGTCTGAGGAAGTAGAGTTTCTGATGAGCTTTCTTGATCAGGCTGGTGATGTTGTTGCCCCAGCTGAGGTTGTCGTTCATGTGTACACCCAAGTACTTGTAGCTGTAGACCACTTCCACCGCATATCCTCCTATATTTAGGGGGGTATAGGTGTGTCCGTTTCTTCTGAAATCCACAATAATCTCCTTTGCCTTCTCCACATTGATGTGAAGGTTATTCTTTTTGCACCAGCTCTCTAGTGTTCCACCTCCTGCCTGTAGCTGGACTCTTCATTGTTCGTGATGCGTCCCACCACCGCTGTATCATCTGCAAACTTTACAATATTCAACCTGAGCTAATTAGCTGGATATTTCCACCAGAGTTATTTAATTTTGCCAATTTTTACAAACAATTAGTTCAAACAATAATAATATTTAAGTAACAGAAAAAAATGAATTACTCTTTCTAATTTTTCTAACTCTAATACCGGTACAATACACATTAGCTACTTCATACACTTTTTTTTAACAACTGAATTTAAGAACAAACACCCTATTGTCATTAGAACATGTGCATTTATTTTAAATACCATGTTCTTTTATTTTAAGAAAAACTTTGTGTTGGTTAGGTTTTGGTAGCTCCCATGTGCAGCATGCTGGAAAAACGTTTTACATGTATTACTACTAGAGTTGAAAATAGTAAAATACTTAATTATGTTGTGTTTGTTTTCAGAATGTTCCACTGTTTCTGGTTTTCTTAAAATGAAGCATTTTGTCAGAAACATGTGCGAGGATGAAAAGTAATAATCCTATACATATGCTTTTTATACTTGCACCTGAAGAGTTAAGGATCAAAGCTAATTGAAGCATCTGGCAGAGAAGCAGAAGAGCATTAAAACCTCAGCTAAAGTCCAAGTTGTGAGGTTGGGATGATCTGTGTATTTTGATGTTTCAGTGTCAGGTGTTTTTCCTGTTTTCTGCTCCTGTCCTTCTCACAATAACTTGTTCTGATTCATCTCTGCCAGGTGTTCATGATTTACCATTAATAGGGATTTCCTTTATATGCTGTGTTTTGTCCATCACATATACAGTACACTTTAACAATTGCACATTTTGAACAAGCAACACTTAACCTCTAAATATTCTTTTTTAGTGTGGAGTAGAAAATAAACCAAGACCCTGACAAATGATGAATAATGACTTCATCCCACAGTTGAACATAAAAGCATTTGTACTGATTCTTTGAAGCAATTTAAGCATAAAAGCTACTTTTAAAGCGATCAGATGGATTTGTTCCTAATAATAATAATAATAATAATAATAATAATAATAATAATAATTATTATTATTATTATTATTATTATTATTTTTTTTTTTTAATTAAACAAAATTATAATAATACTTTGTACATTTGTAATATTTCCCTTTGGCTTTGTTAATACATTCTGACTCATGTGAGTCAGACCACTGATAAATAAATAAATAAATTAGGGGCAACACATATAAATTACAGTTCAGTAAAATATATAACTAAGAAAAAGAAACAAATGCCAAATGCATGCCTTACTGTGAGGAGTTTGCCTGTTCTTCATACAGTAAGGCCTCTGGTTTCCTCCCACAGACCAAAAACATGCATGTGAAGTTAACTGGTAATCCACTGAGAGTGAATGACTGTCTCATTTGTCTCTCTGCCCCTGTAATAAACTTAAAACCTGTTCAGGGTGTACCTTACCTTTCACATAGTGACAGCTGGAGATAGATACTACAAAGTAGCTGCCTACAACCCAGAAAGTAGAAGCAGTTCAAATTAAATCAATGAACAGATTGTTGGATAGAATAATGGATGGACAGTTTAGTAGCTGAAATAGAAAACCCATCCACCTGTCCCTTAGGTTCAGTAGACGTTTCTGATATGGGCAGATATGGTCATACGGACTCTCTGGCCACAGCTCCAACTTTCTGGCCCCTGCTTACCTCCCCCTGCTGAGATGCTCCAGACAAACACAAAGAAAAGTCAGGGGATGGGGGAGAAGCTTCCCTCAGCCCAACTCAAACTGCAGCTGGGCTGCCTCATCGGATTTGTTTGCTCATTTAATTTGAGACTTTTCGGTACCATTCATACTGTAGTGGGACAGCACTCTCATGTCAATTACTGGATGTGGGCCTCTTCACATCTCTCTGAACTCTGAGTGTTACACTTTCTTGAAGCTCTCAAGGAGACAAGTGGACACCATTTTTGTTACAATTATTTTGAATTAATGGACACCAATCAATCAGAAATAACTTTCTCTTTTAATGTGTGTTAATTCAAAATTGATCAACAGTATATTTTTGTCATTTAATGATGATTTACTAAGCTGGTATATTTTAAATATGCCAAAGTTAAGAGAACACCTCAGAATGATCTTGCTTTAAACTGTCTGCTCTATGCAGAATAACTGTCTAAAGTTGACTGAACAATCCGTTCGTATTTGTTTGAAGTGTTTTTGGAACGAAGGAAAAGTTCTAGACATAACTTGCTTTCTGTCTCCCGTCCTTTCTAAAAACAATGAATCTGTTCTCAAAACAAATTACATGGCTTGTTCACATGCACCTGCATCTTCTGACGCATGTTTCTCTATTTACTGTCTACCCTATCATCTGTCACTCAAACTCACTGACTTGCAAAGTCACACCCTCTCTAGTGGTAAGACAACCAATCAGCAGGAAGTATGTGACTAAGTCACACCCCCTTCTTAAAGGGACACTTCCTGTATTTTTGTGAGTGCAAAGGGGAACCACTAAATCAACAACAGTGGGTTCTCTGGGAGAATGGAAGATGCATAGACGTCTTTCTCCAAGCTGATGTACGTCCGGCCATCAGTCAAAGGCCCACGTCTTCAGCGAGGCTTAAACAGCACGTCAGCTATGAGCCATCTGAGTATCACAGTTCCAAGCTGTGAACTCTTTCTGGAAGTTATCTTGAAACTAAACCGGAGCTGATAACATCACTCTGGGAGGCAGAAGCAGACCTCACGAGACCGTGGCAAGATGAGATTTGTTGCCTGTAAAACGCAGCAGGGCATGCGCGTCTGGCTTGACTAATTTACTGGAGTCGAGATAAGAAAATCTTCACAAAGGTAAACGTCGTTTCATCACGGTACGGACGTCCAGCTGAAACCGATCAGAGGATGAACCACTCTGGTTAAACATCTCAAGATAAGATTCAACCATTTCCTTTCAATCTTTAATCTTCCTCCTTAAACTCCTCCTTATGTTTATTTCTAAATGTAAAACTGTAAGTTTGTGCCACAGAAATAAGTTAATATAAGACCCATTAACTTGTGTTCTGTTGTCTTATGTTTTAATCTGCTGAAAAGTTAGTTATAAGTTGTGATCGATCAATCTATGTAAATATGTTTTGATTGTAATTTGATGATTTTGTTATTAAATGACTCTGCCTTTGGTAGGTCAACATAATAACGTTTCCTGTCAAGTTACATTACATTCACTGAGCCACAGATTTATTGATTTAATCTGAAAAAGTTGAGAACCCGTAAAACTGATGATAAATTTGTGTCAGTCTAAACCTGCTCAAATCTATCATCTAAATTATAGATAAGTCAGCAAACTGACCTATTTATCTGTATTATTACAATTGGTGGCCAGTACGGGCAATACTCTGATGTATCAGAGTATTGTCATTTGATAGAGAATTTCAACATTGATCATATTAAACTTATTACAGTACTTTAATGTACTCTGACAAAATCATTACCCAGCTTACTTCTATCAAAGTTCTCTGTTTGCATCAACACTTTATCTGAGAAGTACAAACATGTTGTTTTTCCTGGATGCCGAACAAACAAGTCCTTAAGTTTTGCTCATGATTAGACAATGGGCCTCATGCATGAACATGTTCATATTTTTATCCTAAATTTCTCTTACTTTTGTTCGTACGAAGCGTTCGTACGAACATGCCACGTCAGATTCAACAAACTCTTCTATCCTCAGGAAAAGTGTGTAAATGGCTGCGCAAATATGATGAATCCCACCTGTTCTATCAACCTGCGCGTGCACGCGGAGAGGTTATTTACATAATCCCCACCCCTCAAAACACCATATAAGGCTACGTTTCCTGCCTCTGACAGCAGGACGGTCCGTTCATAAAATGACAGCGAAAAATAAAAAGAAGAACTGTACAGGTGCGGAGATTGAAGTTCTGCTCTCCTTGATCGAGAAAAGAAAATCTGTCCTTATTAGCAGCGTCACTCATGGGAGTAAATGACCAACTAAAGCCAAAGAATGTATGTTTATAATAAATGTGGACCTTAAAATATGCACGCGTCCTGGTGGCTTACTGGTAGAGCAGTGCGCCGTTAGGTGCTTCTAACCTTATCGAGACCTCGTGGGTTCGATTCTCACAAGGTATGACTATTTTTTTTTCCTTCTTTCTTTAGATTATTTATTCATTCCAGATTAAAAAGACTTTATGCTTCATTTCTTGTTGTATTGTAAATAGTTTTCTTGTGTTTTTTAAATCTGGAATGAATTAAAAGGAGAAAAAAAAAACGTTGTCCCATGTGGGAATTGAACCCATAAGGTTCGGAACTGCGACGCAACGCTCTTCTCATTGAGCTATCTGAGATCTATGACTGCGACAGGAGGAGGTCAATGTAAAGTCTGCGTTACCGAAGTCTGCGTTACCGAGACAAATTAAACTTAAATTAATTCATAATTTAAGTTGGTTTCAGTTTGAGATCTTCATATTAATATTGTAGTGTTAGAAAACGGCATTGATAACAAATTGATTTTAATTTAAATACTTTAATCCGTTAGTCATTATTACATTTAAAATTATAATTCGACTTCAAACAGAACCTATTGTCAAAAACAATTGTGGTGCGTGACTTTTTTAAACTCTAAATATTTTCTAAATAACGAAATATGAAGTTATTAGTGGAGAAATTCCGTCTGGATGACAGCAGACCGACTGCTCGTAAAATATACGACAGGTCCGGACCACTCGTAAATTTTGTTCGTATCTGAAAAAAATCGTAGGATACGAAAACATTGTTGAATGCCACAAATGATCCTAAATCACTCGTACGCACAGTTTAAGAACAAATCTGTGCACGGTTCGTGCATGAGGCCCAATGTTTTGATACAATGTTCTTGTTTGAACAGAATCATGACTTCTCGTCTGTTTTATCTATGACTTGTGTTACTCATCAACCCCGTCTCTATTTTGAATAAAAAGACACAGACCGGTGGCTCAAATTGGATTTTGCTGGCAACATGTTTGAAACCTAGTTTTGAAAGGTGTATTGAAAGCATATCCCCTTTGCAAAATTTGTGATCAGTGTTGAACTCATTTCTTGTCTCTTTTCTGTGGTTTATTAAGGTGAAGGTGTTTAAAATTCCTGACATCATTATTTTCAGATCTCAGACTTTCTGGAACAGGCGTCACCAACATAGTGCCCGCGGGCAACCGGGTGCCCCCAGGACCATTTGAGGTGTCCTTGGACCTGTTCTAAAAATAGTACAACTCACTACTAAGCTGCATTTAAAATTTCATTTTATTCAGTTGTTAATTTATTTTTGTATTTTATAATGTCTATATTAAAAATATGTTCTTAAACATATGTTTACAGTATTATACATTTTTTTCAATTTACGCTTTGTTATTTCCGAAGAGTTTATCAAACTGGTGCCCTTTGTATGACTACGTACCCACAAAGTTGCTCTCAGATTCAAAAAGGTTGGTGACCCCTGCTGGAATCACTGAATCGTGTTAACACATCTGGATCTGCCCATTACGGCAACTTTCACTGTTTTGGGGTTCTGAATTATCGCTACACTATTAACTCCTGAAATTACATATCAGTCACGAAAAACACATGAAAATGTCTGACAATAATGTTGTTACTGCTCTCAGGGATTCAGCCCAACCCTGGACCCTACACTAATTACAGCACACCAAATGACTTTAAAAACATGTCAGGTCTTCATTTTCTGCATGTAAACACACGAAGCCTTCTGAGAAAACTTGATGCCTTGAAAATTCTGGTCAGTTATTCTGGGGGAGATGTAATCCTCATCTCTGAAACTTGGTTCAACAAATCTGTGCTGAATGACTATCTGGTAATCAATGGATTTAACATCTATCGCTGTGATCATCAAAAAAGGAGGGTGGAGTCACTATTTACATCAAAGATTATCTGGTTTCTAGTCTTGTGTCTGCTAAAACAATTCCAAACCAGTTTGAGACCTTAGCTGTAAACATCACTATCAATGGAGACCAGATCTTAGCTGTAGTGTGTTGTTATCGTCCCCCTTCAGCAACATCTGAGGCTCTGTCCTCCCTGATAGAATTCCTAAGAAATATAAAATTCAAAGATATATTTTTGGCAGGAGATTTCAACATTGACTAGGATAAGTTGACCCCCCCCCCGCCCCGATGATAAATTCAAGGAATGTTGCCTATCACTCAATCTAACCCAACTCATCGACTCTCCCACTAGACCTAAAAGAAACTGTCCTGAAAAATCTCCCATCTTAGACCTGTTTCTAACAAATACGCCTCACAAATACCCTTGTGTAGGTGTATTTGCTGACATTTTGAGTGATCATTATGTAATAGCGGCTCTCAGAGATATTAAACGTCCACCTTCTAAGCCCAGATTAGTTAAAAAATGGATTTGAAATGTTTTTGGTATCATATTCTATTAACCTATTTTCATATATTTTGTGAACAAACATGCTCCTTTTTACCAGTTCAGAATAAAGGGACGTGACAGCCCCTGATTTACTACTGAACTAGCTGACCTCCTGCATAGGAGAGACCATCTTTGGGCTACAGCGAGAAAATCTGGCTCAGACATTGATTGGTTGAATTTTCGACAGCTGAGGAATACACAACTGCCATAAAATGCGTCGATCATCAGAAAATATGTCAGCTACTGGTTGACTTCAAGATAAACTTATTCCAGGAAGGAATAAACAAAGTTTTGAGCTTGCGCTCGTTCGAAGTAGACTCATAACAGCATGTTATTAGTCCTTAACTGGATGACGTGTCCTTAGCGTGTGACTAAACGTCCATCCAGCTCTTTGGGAAAGTTCACATCTCTTGAAGTTCCCAGCAGACTCTGAACTCCCTGGTTCCTTCAAAACTCTGAAGCGTTCAGCTTAGCTTAGAACCTTAAGATAGAACTCTGAAACTTGTCTCTTTTTCATTGGTTCTTGGACCAGCGAGGAGTTCACTTGTTGTTATCAAGATTCAAGGTGAAATTCAAAGCAGAGTGAAAATGTTTTGGAAAGACAGAGAGTGCTGGAGCCCTTCTCATGAAAACAACGGATTAACTGTCTTCTGACTTTCTAAACAAAACGGCCGGGTCTCTCTGACCCGAGTCTTCAACTTTCACCCAGCAGTGGACACAGTGATGTGCAGAAGTGACACAGTTTAACTCTACAGAATAACACAGCTTAAAAGCACACATCATGAAAATGACAAAAGTTATTCTTTTGATTACATTAGAATAAAATCAAAGATAGGAATAGTCTCTTTTGGTGACTATGTTCTCAGATTACAACTAATGGAATAATTTGTAGTAAATGTCTTGCTTTACTGAGAGGTCAGTAAAGGTCATCTCTGGAACAGTTCAAAAATACACAGGTGTATCAAAGTGGACACGGTCATGCCCACTACACTCAGTACTGCATTGGATGCTTCTCAACAATGGCTTTGTAGCCTATTAAATAACCGTTGTGAGGTATAGAATAAAATGTAAGAAAAGAACATTAATAACATCTAATATATGGACTAAGAAAAATATCAGCTACCAATACACTAAGCACTAATATCATAGAAAAACATCACTCCAAACAGCAGCACAAACATGAGTCTGTATGAGCAGATGGGCATGAATTAAAAACAGCAACATGAAACAGATCAGCATCATCATGATTTGATATTTTGAGTGTTTATTCTGGTTATTTGTTCTTGAGTCTAACAGCCTCAGGGTAGAAGCTGTTCCTCAGTCTAGTGGTTCTACACTTAATGCTCCCCAACCTCCGTCCTGAGGGGAGTGTGGCAAAAAGTGTGTGTACTGGGTGAGTGGGGTCTTTCATGATGCAGGTGGCCCTCTTCCTGCATCTGGAGGTGTAGATGTCTGTGCTAGTGGGGAGACTGACTCCAACAGACTTCTGTGAAGCCTTCACCACTCTCTGCAGAGCTTTCCTCTCTTCAACTGTGCAGCCTCCATGCCACACATTGATGTTGGAGCACATGATGCTCTCCATTGCACACCTGTAGAAGGAGGTGAGGATTGGGCTACTCAGACCAGCTCATCCCAGCCGCCTGAGGAATTAAAGTCTCTGATGACCTTTCTTGATCAGGCTGGTGGTGTTATTGGTCCAGCTGAGGTTATCATTCATGCGTACACCCAAGTATTTGTAGCTGGAGACCACTTCCACTGCAGATCCTCTTATGTTCAGTGGGATGTGGATTTGTTTGTTCCTTCTGAAGTCCACGATTATCTCCTTTGTCTTCTTCACATTGATGTGAAAGTTGTTGTCCTTGCACCAGCTCTCCAGGTGTTCCACCTCCTGCCTGTTGCTAGACTCATCATTGTTTGTGATGCATCCCACCACAGCTGTATCATCTGCAAACTTTACAATATGACAGCCTGGATGGGTGGCTGCACAATCATATGTGAGCAGAGTGAACAGGAGAGGGCTCAACACACATCCTTGAGGAGAGCCAGTGCTGAGGGTAATGGTGGAGGAGGAGAAGTTGAGGATCCTCGCTGACTGTGGTCTGTTAGTTAAAAACTCTAGTACCCAGTTACAAATGGAGGGGCTTAGTCCTAGTGTGAATAGTTTGTCCATCAGAGTTTGGGGGATCATGGTGTTGAAGGCAGATTTCATGTCCACAAAGAGCATACGGACGTATGAGTCCGTCTGTTCCAGGTGGTAGAGAGCAGTATAGACCACAGAGGAGATGGCATCCTCTGTTGATTGGTTTTCGCGATATGCATACTAATGAGGGTCATGGTTGTTGATGGATGTTTTTATGTGAGTCACGACCAGTTTTTCAAAGCATTTTGTTACTATTGGGGTGAGGGCCACTGGCCGATAGTCATTCAGACCAGTCACTGTGGAGCGTTTTGGGACTGGGATGATGGTGGCAGTCTTCAGGCAGGTGGGAACTGTCTCCAGGGCAAGTGAGGTGTTGAAGATGTCGGCCATCACATCGCAGAGCTGATCAGCACATTCTTTCAACACTTTCCCGGGGTTGTTGTCCGGTCCGGTTGCTTTGTGAGGGTTGATCCTCCTGAGACTACTCCTTACAATACAATACAATTGATGCATAATGCATCAGAGTTTATGTGTATAATATTTTAATGCAAATTCAAGGGTACTTCTGAAATGTTTTGGGGCACCCTCTACCACAGGCCAGGAAGAGGAACAATCCACTTCCTCAGCCACACATGTCCTATCCTATGCGGGCGGCCGTGGTGTAGTGGTAATGGCAGTCGTCTCCCGATCGGAAAGTTGGCGGTTCGACTCCCGGGACCCGCACCATGTGTCGTTGTGTCCTTGGGCAAGACACTTAACCCTGAGTTGCTCCCAGTAGGACTGGAAAGCACCTTGCATGGTAGTCTGCCGCCACCGGTTTATGAATGTGTGTAGCATTCAATATATGTGTAGCACTTTGAGATTTTCAGTAATGAAAAGTGCGTTATAAATTGAATTAATTATTATTATTATCCTGAGGATGAAGACCCATTTGCCTCTACCTCCCCTCACATGAATCTTAAGGTGTGTGTGTGTGTGTGTGTGTGCGTGTGTGTGCGTTGGTGCAAGCGTATTGGCCCGCCTATGCGCCAGACTACGTACCGACATTATCGGGACATTTGGTATTAGCCAGCCTTTGCCAATGTCTGGATAAAACACAGATTGTATCCAAATATATTAATATGTAAACATTGTTTTTTCTCATCAATATCAGCGTAACTTGTGGCTAATAGGCTGCCTGGATGAGTTGGAGTGTGCTTTAACACTTAAAATTGTTTTAATAAAAAGTTATTTACATTTATAAAATTGGCTGGCTACGCACCTCCCAGGGTATTTGTGTGTGGTGTGTATGTTTTTGTGTATCGGTTGCATTTATTGCAGCCGTGTGTGTGGCTCACTGACACACATGGCGCCAAACTGCAACGCCCCTCCTCTCGTGATGTGGAGACCGCGCGAAACTCCAACGCCGCCCCTCCTCTCGTGATGTGGAGACCCTGTAGTGGGCGGGGGCTCAGGGCGGGGCCTCAGGTGACCGAGTTTTTAAAAGTTAAAGCCCCTTGAGCTTACACGTGCAGAGTTATGGCGTCGTGTGTTGAGTGCATGTAGGTGAGCGGAGATTATTTTTGGAGAGCGATTTAAATAAAATTTTGCAGCGGTAGGTGGACAGAGTGTCAGAGTGTATTGACTTCATTCAGGTAAGAATTAAAAAAATTTTTTTGTTGCTTTTGATGACATCATCTCAAGGAAATGTTAACCTAATCCGGTAGTAACGTGACTTTAACCGCAGCGTCACAAACTGTGAAGACTGTAGAAAACTTTATCAACATTTAGATAAATTAGGAAGTATCTGTGCATGAGTTTTGAGTGCGTGAAGAAAGACGCAGCTCAAACTAGCTGCGGCTAGCGTTAGCATGTAACGTAACTTCACTTCAGAAGCGTGACAACCTTTCAACGCTGTTGAAAACTTTTATAGACATTTATATAAATCAGCGATACTATATATGCATCACTTGTGGATGTTTTTAGTGGTTATTTAGAGTCTTAACGCGACGAAGACAAAATTAAACGCACGTCGCGTTAGCGTCACTACCGTGAACGTGTCACGTCACAATAACAGCGTGACTAACGCTGTAATTTAACATGCGTTAATAGGGTAGAGGGGTTTTAATGTTTCCAACGTCATTTTTCTGCTAATTCTGCTCTTTTTTTTTTTTTTTACCTCTGAGCAGTGAGCAGACGGACGAACTGCGTCGTTACGTCATCACGTCATCACGTTGCAGCCTCGTTACGTCATCACGTTGACTGCAGTTTTATGTAGGTATAAGAATACTGTTGTTGGAATACTGAATACTGAATAATACAGAATACTGTATAAGTGTATTGTATAAACTTGAGAATTGTTTTTTAACTTTTTCATATTTTTACATGTACAGGTTTTCAGCTAGTCCAAGAGGTCATTTGGTATTTGGTGAGTCAAACATCCCGCCTTCCTGAAAACAGACAGATGGATTCTTTACTGACTGAGGTCCACGCTTTATCCATCCATCCATGCATTCATCCATCCATCAAACATCCATCCATCAAACATCCATCCATCCATCATCCATCAAACATCCTACCTTCCTAAACCCAGACATATGGATTCTTTACTGACTGAGGTCCAAGCTTTATCCATCCATCCATCTATCAAACATCCATCCATCCATCAAACATCCATCCATCCATCCATCAAACATCCATCCATCCATCAAACATATATCCATCCATCAAACATCCATCCATCCATCAAACATCCTGCCTTACTGAACCCAGACAGATGGATTATTTACTGACTGAGGTCCACGCTTTATCCATCCATACATCCATCCATCCATCAAACATCCACACATCCATCCATCCATCCATCCATCAAACATCATCCATCCATCATCAAACATCCTGCCTTCCTGAACCCAGACATATGGATTCTTTACTGACTGAGGTCCACGCTTTATCCATCCATCCATGCATTCATCCATCCATCAAACATCCATCCATCAAACATCCATCCATCCATCATCCATCAAACATCCTACCTTCCTAAACCCAGACATATGGATTCTTTACTGACTGAGGTCCAAGCTTTATCCATCCATCCATCTATCAAACATCCATCCATCCATCAAACATCCATCCATCCATCCATCAAACATCCATCCATCCATCAAACATATATCCATCCATCAAACATCCATCCATCCATCAAACATCCTGCCTTACTGAACCCAGACAGATGGATTATTTACTGACTGAGGTCCACGCTTTATCCATCCATACATCCATCCATCCATCAAACATCCACACATCCATCCATCCATCCATCCATCAAACATCATCCATCCATCATCAAACATCCTGCCTTCCTGAACCCAGACATATGGATTCTTTACTGACTGAGGTCCACACTTTATCCATCCATCCATCAAACATCCATCCATCATTCATCCATCAAACATCCATCCATCTATCTATCCATCCATCTATCAAACATCCGGCCTTCTTGAAACCAGACAGATGGATTCTTTACTGACTGAGGTCCACGCTTTATCCATCCATACATACATCCATCTATCAAACATCCATCCATCCATCCATCAAACATCCATCCATCCATCCATCAAACATCCATCCATCATCCATCCATCAAACATCCTGGCTTCCTGAACCTAGACAGATGGATTCTTTACTGACTGAGGTCCACGCTTTATCCATCCATCCATCCATCAAACATCCATCCATCCATCCATCAAACATCCATCTATCCATCCATCAAACATCCTGCCTTACTGAACCCAGACAGATGGATTCTTTACTGACTGATGTCCACGCTTTATCCATCCATCATCAAACATCCACACATCATCCATCAAACATCCATCCAAACATCCACACATCATCCATCAAACATCCATCCATCAAACATCCATCCATCATCCATCCATCAAACATCCATCCATCTATCCATCCATCTATCAAACATCCTGTCTTCCTGAACCCAGACAGATGGATTCTTTACTGACTGAGGTTCATGCTTTATCCATCCATACATACATCCATCCATCCATCTATCAAACATCCATCCATCCATCAAACATCCAGCCTTGCTGAACCCAGACGGATGGATTCTTTACTGACTGAGGTCCACGCTTTATCCATCCATCCATCCATCCATCCATCCATGCATCCATCTATCAAACATCATCCATCCATCCATCAAACATCCTGCCTTCTTGAAAACAGACATATGGATTCTTTACTGACTGAGGTCCACGCTTTATCCATCCATCCATGCATCCATCCATCCATAAAACATCCATACATCCATCCATCCATCAAACATCCTGCCTTCCTGAACCAGACAGATGGATTCTTTACTGACTGAGGTCCACGCTTTATCCATACATCCACCCATCCATCCATCAAACATCCATCTATCCATCATCAAACATCCATCCATCAAACATCCTGCCTTGCTGAACCCAGACAGATGGATTCTTTACTGACTGAGGTCCACGCTTTATCCAACCATCCATGCATCCATCCATCTATCAAACATCTATCCATCAAACATCCATCATCCATCAAACATCCTGCCTTCCTTAACCCAGACATATGGATTCTTTACTGACTGAGGTCCACGCTTTATCCATCCATCTATCAAACATCCATCCATCCATCCATCAAACATCCATCCATCCATCCATCAAACATCCATCCATCATCCATCCATCAAACATCCTGGCTTCCTGAACCTAGACAGATGGATTCTTTACTGACTGAGGTCCACGCTTTATCCATCCATCCATCCATCAAACATCCATCCATCCATCCATCAAACATCCATCTATCCATCCATCAAACATCCTGCCTTACTGAACCCAGACAGATGGATTCTTTACTGACTGATGTCCACGCTTTATCCATCCATCATCAAACATCCACACATCATCCATCAAACATCCATCCAAACATCCACACATCATCCATCAAACATCCATCCATCAAACATCCATCCATCATCCATCCATCAAACATCCATCCATCTATCCATCCATCTATCAAACATCCTGTCTTCCTGAACCCAGACAGATGGATTCTTTACTGACTGAGGTTCATGCTTTATCCATCCATACATACATCCATCCATCCATCTATCAAACATCCGTCCATCCATCAAACATCCAGCCTTGCTGAACCCAGACGGATAGATTCTTTACTGACTGAGGTCCACGCTTTATCCATCCATCCATGCATCCATCCATCCATCCATCCATCCATCCATCCATGCATCCATCTATCAAACATCATCCATCCATCCATCAAACATCCTGCCTTCTTGAAAACAGACATATGGATTCTTTACTGACTGAGGTCCACGCTTTATCCATCCATCCATGCATCCATCCATCCATAAAACATCCATACATCCATCCATCCATCAAACATCCTGCCTTCCTGAACCAGACAGATGGATTCTTTACTGACTGAGGTCCACGCTTTATCCATACATCCACCCATCCATCCATCAAACATCCATCTATCCATCATCAAACATCCATCCATCAAACATCCTGCCTTGCTGAACCCAGACAGATGGATTCTTTACTGACTGAGGTCCACGCTTTATCCAACCATCCATGCATCCATCCATCTATCAAACATCTATCCATCAAACATCCATCATCCATCAAACATCCTGCCTTCCTTAACCCAGACATATGGATTCTTTACTGACTGAGGTCCACGCTTTATCCATCCATCTATCAAACATCCATCCATCCATCAAACATCCATCTATCAAACATCCATACATCCATCATCCATCCATCAAACATCCATACATCTATCCATCAAACATCCTACCTTCCTGAACCCAGACAGATGGATTTACTGACTGAGGTCCACACTTTATCCATCCATCCATCCATCAAACATCCATCCATCCATACATCCATGCATCAAACATCCATCCATCCATCTATCCATCAAACATCTCAAACATCCATCAAACATCCATCCATCCATCCATCAAACATCTATCCATCCATCAAACATCCATCCATCCATCAAACATCCTGCCTTGCTGAACCCAGACAGATGGATTCTTTACTGACTGAGGTCCATGCTTTATCCATCCATTCATCCATCCATCCATCCATCAAACATCCACACATCCATCCATCCATCCATGCATCCATCCATCAAACATCATCCATCCATCATCAAACATCCTGCCTTCCTGAACCCAGACATATGGATTCTTTATTGACTGAGGTCCACACTTTATCCATCCATCCATCAAACATCCATCCATCCATCCATCAAACATCCATCCATCATTCATCTATCAAACATCCATCCATCTATCTATCCATCCATCCATCAAACATCCATCCATCCATCCATGTATCCATCCATCAAATATCATCCATCTATCCATCAAACATCTTGCTTTCTTAAAAACATGATAAACTGAAATTGTGTGTGTGTTTGTGTGTGTGACTGTTTTGTGGTTTCTAAGGACAGTGTTTTGTCAGGACAGTAATGAACTGTAATCTGCTTGTCTGTTTATAGCATATGACAATGTCCATAAAAACCACAAAACAGTCACACACACAAACGCACACAATTTCAGTTGAACATGTTATATTTACATGTATATGTCTATCTGTACAGTATATGTAATGTATATGCATATACAGTATACATGTATATGCATATATGTATATACACTGTATATGAATATGCATATATGATATGCTTATATACATGTATATATGTATATTTGTGTGTATGTATATGACATAGATATCAATTTTATAAATAATGCAGGGATTGTTATGTATGACTTCAATATTATTAGTCACAGTTTTTAAATTTATAGTTTTCTTTCATTCAGCTAATTTTAATTTCATCTTAGTCCACCCATCATGAGAGGAGTTTTGTAAATACTATGTCCATCCATCTTTCCTTTATG
>JBBPBX010064150.1:7379-17753 GCA_038048925.1 Garcialebias charrua | reverse complement strand
AAATGGAAAAAAAAAAGAACAAGTGCTCAATACAAAAACAACTGGACTTTATTTGTTGCAGAAAACGTTTCACCCTTTATCCAAAGGGCTTTTTCAATTCAGAGTAGCAGCTGTGAGACAGAGAAGTTTTATACAGGCTGACATGCCACACACCAACATATGCAAATTGGAAGCTGAAATAACCCCACACATACCTGAGATAACATGCCCATTCTATTTAAATTGACAAAACATCACATCACAGCTTAACAGTAGGGGGTTTGTTAAGGTCTTTGTTACTCTCATTCACAGAAGCAGCTACTCTGTTATCAACAGGTGTGAACTGTCTTGGAATCTGTGATTTTTGGAATTGGTGATTCTTAGTATTTAATGTTGTGAGTTTAGAACAGATCAAGGTTTACTCTCACATCTTCTGTGTCCAACAGAGAAACCTCAGCCTGTCCTCTCTGTGTCTCCATCATGGCTGAGTCCTGGAGCCTCAGTGACTCTGAGCTGTGAGCTCCATCATCCGTCTGCAGGATGGAGGTTCTTCTGGTATCAAGTCGCTCCAAAACCATTGAGCAACAGCTACAACTATGAGATGCTGTCTGGTCGCTCCAACATGTCTGAACAGAACTCCTACATCATCCATGGACAGAAACACACAGCAGGATATGTGTGCAGAGCAGGAAGAGGAGAACCAGAGTATCACACTGACTACAGTCAACCAAAGTTTGTCTGGTCTGAAGGTCAGTTTTGTTTCTGAGCTCTTTGTGAGATCAAGTTATTGTTTATTTAACACTCAGAGGTTTGTAATCTGCAAGAAAATTATATTTACAACCAGTTCTCATCTTGACAATTCTATTTGTTAGATCTTTTCAACGAGTTTTTTAATTATCATTCTGTATGCAACTGATAATCTTTATTGTTTCCATCCCTGGTTGAAGTCTCTTCCTGTTTGTCTCCCAGATGTTGATCCAGCAGTGTCTCTCAGTGTGAATCCTAACAGAGTTCAACACTTCAGTTCTCTCTCTGTCTCACTGAGCTGTGAAGGAAACTCTACTGAGTGGAGAGTGAAGAGGTTTACAGAAACAGGTCTCCTGTCAGACTGCTCCATGTGGGGAACACAGACTGGATCCTCATGTACCATAAAGTCTTACTGGTCTGGTAGTGGAGTGTTCTGGTGTGAGTCTGGATCAGGAGAGTTCAGCAATGCAGTCAACATCACTGTACAGAGTATGTTATCATTTCTTAATTTTCTTTAACTGTGTATATCACATTTTTAGTTATTGTACAGATTAGTCATAAATTGGAGGGTTGATGGTGAAAATGGGACAAAACTGCAGTTTGAAGAATTCATGAACTTTGTTAAACTGAAACATCTGAACTAAACATCAGTTCTTCTTATACTGGGAACAGATTTTAAACTTGTTTTGTTCTAAACTTGTGACTTTAAGCTTGATCCAATGTGATGATGTGAGATCTTGTGAGATGCTTCCTTGATTGAAATATTGGAGTGACTCTCAGCTACTACCACACCAAATTTGAGCTAAATGTAAAATCGGCTTAGTCGTATGTTTTTGTGTTTGTTCAGGTCTCTTAGTGTAGAGAGTGTTGTACATGAAACTTGTTGTAGTTTTAATAACAAGTGTCTCATGAAACATGTTTCAGATTCAGTAGAACTTAAGAAATGTTTTTTTTAAACAAAATCAAATTTCATAAGTTATAACACAAAAAGCAACTTTATTGATTCTCCATGAGCCAGATGTTTCTGAACATGAACACCAGCTGACTGAAGCTGTTTTACAGAAGATGATGATGATGGTATCATCCTGGAGATCCCCGTCCATCCTGTGAATGAGGGAGATCCTGTTACTCTGAGCTGCAGACTGAGAGAACAAGAACTTCTTTCTGATGTGATTTTCTATCACAACAACAAACTTCTCCTAAATGATGGAAGAGGGGAGCTGAAAATGTCTGCAGTGTCAAAGTCACATGAAGGTTTCTACAAGTGTGAACGTTCAGGAAAGACGTCACCACAGAGCTGGATGTCAGTTAAAGGTGAGGAGGGTTAAAATATTCTATGCTTTTATTTTGGTAAAATTGACACTTTGAGAAGAACCAAAAAAACAAAACAAAAAGCTGACTGTTTTTGTCCGTTTAAGTTTGAAGCTGCATTTTTTATGTATTTTTTCTTCTTCAATTAAAACATTGTTTATTTGTTGAACTGTGAACAGTTTCAATTAAAGCCAGTGTGATCCTGGAACCCAGCTGGTATCAGAACTTCAGAGGTGAAACAGTCACTCTCAGATGTCACATCCAGGGAGGAGGAGGAACTCAGTGGACGTATGAATGGAGTCCACCCAACAGAAACTCTCCAACATCCAGTGAATACAGGATCAAAAGAGTTACTGAGTCTAACAGTGGAGAATACAGATGTTATGGTAGAAGTGGCTACCAGCGGACAGATTGGAGTGACGTCTTCAAACTCTCAGTGTTACGTGAGTCAAGATGTTATTCAGTCAGTAAACAGCACTCAAGAGTAAAATTTCAAAAAGACAAACTTATGAATAAATTTACATTATTTCTTATGGTAGTGGAATAAACTATCCAATGAAAACTTTGTTTAGTAAATACATTTTATGTCATCTTCTTCTTTTGGCTTTTCCCTTTTCAGGGGTCACCACAGTGAGTCATCCTCCTCCACCTCACTCTTTCCTCTGCATCCTCTGTCCTCACCCCAACTACCTTCATGTCCTCTCTAACTGCATCCATATATCTCCTCTTTGGCCTTCATTTTTGTCTTTTTCCTGGCAGCTGCATTTCTAACATCCTTCTACCAATATACCCACTGTCCCTCCTCTGGACATGTCCAAACCATCTCAGTCTCGTCTCTCTAACTTTATCTCCCAGTTGTTCAACATGTGCTTTACCTCTGATGATCTCATTCCTGAACAAATTTTGTCATATTTCAGTTAAATTGATGAAACAATAGAAAGATGTCTAGAGTATAAAATAACAAAAAAATTAGAACAAATTAGAAACTCCAGTTGTCTCTAGTTTATTGCAGAGTAATTGTACCCTGAAGCCTTGTGATAAGTGAATAACTCTGAACAATTATTAAACAGAATCCAGCTTCAAAGTTATTTGGGGCTTTCCTCACAGTCCTGTGAGCTTATCCTTACAGAACTTGGGACTTTCCTTTAAAAACTTTCCATCTGTTACGACCGGTAAAGGTCGCAACATACAAATGGACACAGAAAAAGACTTATAACAAATTTTATTGAACTAAAACTAAAGCCACTCCAAGCTGGCAAGGTCCTCCCAGGCTTCTCACCAGGACTGGAGCGTCCTCTCCTGGATCAGCGTCCAAAGGAAAAGAAAATTAAGAAAAAGTACAAACAAATGTTGGACCGGTGAGTGTGGCCAAATCAAGAAAACGCCACCCAGGCAGACCCAATCCTGTACAGGACCATCGTGTCTCCCCAGGCAACGATCTACCTTACCAAAAAAAAACCTAAACAAACAAAACACGAGAACTGGACTACCTACACCCACACAGTCAAAAGTACAACAAAATGAGAAAGAGAAAAAAGGTAACAGCCCCTCACTGTTAACCTCAGTTGTCCCCCCTCTTGGACAACTGCACAGACACTGCCTTCAGTGTCTGCTAAAATTAACTCAAACAGGCCTTAGTGGCATAGGCCTATACCTCCTAAGTTTAGGCCAATGTTTCAACTGGCTCTTAAGGAGCCTCAACCCACACAGAACTCTAATTGACAGTCAGTTCAAGAGCTTCAACAGCTCACCTACCACTCCCCCTGGAGAAGACTCACAAACGGGCAGAGACGATGGATCTCTCCCAATGGCTGTACACTCAACAGCAACTCGGCTGTCAATCCACACTCAGCTTTGTTTTAAGTGTGTCTTCAGCTGGTTCAATAAACCCTAGCTGACCAAACAAGCTTAAACTTGATTCATAAGCTTCCAACTTGCTTCCACTAGCTTTCACTATGCCCAACTCTAGTAAACACTAGAGCTGCACATGAGCAACCATTTTGTTCCACATGTACTGTTTAAGCAACACAGTCCTTTAAAGCCTTAGCTCAACACAAAGTGGTCAGAGTGGATGGAGTACACTCTGAAACACACACACATGCAGCATACAACTGCTTTGATCAAAACTTGTTTTATGCTGGTGAAGATTCTCAGTCGTCCAGGACATGATAAAATCAAAAAAGGCGTTCAATACAGGATCAACTGGACTTTATTTGTTGCAGAAAACGTTTCGACTTCTGTACAGAAGTATTTTTCAATTCTGAATTCAGAATTCAATTCAGAATTGAAAAAGACTTTTGTACAGAAGTCGAAAAGTTTTCTGCAACAAATAAAAACTTGGTTTACCTGCAACAGGATCCCCAAGTAGTTCCAACAAGCCCTAGCTTCCGTCCAACAAACTCAGTTGGCAATCTCAACTTCACATTAGCTCCCAGTAAGGCTCCATAGTGTTCAGGTCTTAGCTCAGACTATTTAAAAGGCTGACAGCCAACAGGTGTTTCACCTGAGCTAATCAAGCCTGATTAGGCTGAGAGAAAAAAGTGTAGCTACAGGCTGCTGGTGCTGTCTTTAGCAGACTGCAGCCAACCTAAACACAACAATGATGTTTAAAAAAAAACTCTGAACCTCCTCAGGTTCATAACACTCCCACCAAAAGTTATTTTGTATGGGGGAGAAATGTATGTTAGGGGAAAACATCACACATCCACCCATACAAAAAACCCCAGAGGGTTAAAAATGTAGCGGTCACATCACCTAAATGGACTAAAAACATCATTTAAAAAACTAGTCCATAAAACCGCTAACATTTATTCTACAGTCACACTGTTATGTACCTGAGGGTGCTCAGAGTTTTTAAAACATCATTGTTGTGTTTAGGTTGGCTACAGTCTGCTAAAGAAAGCACCAGCAGCTTGTAGCTGCACTTTGTTCTCTCAGCCTAATCAGGCTTGATTAGCTCAGGTGAAACACCTGTTGGCTCTCAGCCTTTTAAATAGTCTGAGCTGAGACCTGAGCACTGTGGAGCATTACACAGAGCAACTGTGAGGTTGAGATTTCCAACTGAGTTTGGTGGACGCAAGCAAGGGTGCTTGTTGGAACAACTTGTTATCCTGTTAAAGGTAATCAAGTTTTGATTAAGGTAGCTGTATTGCTACCTATGTGTGTTCCAGAGTGTTCTCCACCCACTCTGATCCCTGAGTGTTGAGCTTTCATGCTAGTTTGTGTGAGCTAAAGCTCTTGAGGTTTGGGGCTGTTTAAACAGCTCCTGTAGAGCAAGGATGCTCTTAGAGTTCTGTGAGGATTAAGGCACCTTAAGTTCTAGTTAAACCTTTGGCCTGTGCCTATGAGGCTTGTTTAAATTTGGAGACACTGAGGGCAGTGTCTGTACAGTTGTCCAAGAGGGGGACAGCTGAGGATAACAGTGAGGGACTGTTACCTTTTTCTCTTTTTCATTTTATTTTGTACTTTTGACTGCATGAGGGTTGGTAGCCTAGTTTTCGCATTTTTATTTTATTGATAAGTGAGGGCCTTGTTGGTTATAGGTAGATCGTCACCTGGGGAAACACTACGGCCCTATATTGGGGTTGGGTTTGCCTGGGTGGCGTTTTCTTGAGTTTGGCCAGACTCACTGGCAGTGTTGGGAATGTTACTTCAAAAAAGTAATTAATTATAGTTACTAGTTACTTTGCCCAAAAAGTAACTGAGTTAGTAACTGAATTACTCACCTATAAAAGTAATTAGTTACCAGGGAAAGTAACTATTGTTTGTTTGGTTGGTTTAAGTTTAGATATATCTACAAATTTTAAGTAGAAATGCTGGGAGCCAAGATGGTGTAGTGGTTAGGGCGTTTGACTTGGGACCCGAAGGACGCGGGTTCGCGTCCCGGCCACTACACATCTTGGGGTGTCTATGAGTGCACACCTATTTCTCCAGCTCCCCGAGCGCCTTCTATGGCTGCTCACTGCACCACCTGGTAGGTGGTTGGGTTAAATGCAGAGACGAATTTCGTCTGTGTATGGGAAACATACGCAGATGACAAGATTAGACAATTATTATTATTATTATATTACAGCACCTCAACAGAACATGACTGGTTGACATACTATACTTCAAGTTTTTTCTTCATTACAAAATACAGGTTAACAAAATAATATAACAATTGTGTTTTTCAGCTCTATGTACACCCTGTACTGTTCAAGTGTTTTCTTAGAAATAAAAGTAAACAGTTAAAATAAGTGCTTTGTAGTGTAAAATAAAATCAAACTCTCACACAACTGGTTCTTCAAGAATTTTCTTAAAAACAAAAGAACCATTTTCACAATATGAAGTACTTTTAAAACAGTACTGAAAAGCTGAATTACCTGAGCAGTTGTGAGATGCTTGTCAGATCAGATTACGACGGACGTACACTTCGCTCCGGGACATTCATTCATTCAACCTTTATTTAGTCAGGTAAATCTTTTGAACCTCATGGGCTCATTTACGAAAGCGACCTGCTAAAACTAAAGAACAATGAACAGCAGTGGTAGAATTTCCTTAAACAATAAACAATAAACAAACAAACAATAAACAATAGAAAACAAAAGAGAGAAAAAAACAAAAGAAAGTTTTTTTTTTTTTTTTAACAAAGTATCAAAAAACTAGCAAAACATTATAAGGTAGACGTATAAAATCAAAGACAGGAACAAATCTGCATTGGTTTTTGCCAGGATTCCAACAGATTCTGAAAACCATTTAGAGAAGTCAAGGTCGAGAGCTTCAGATCTTTTTGTAAGATATTCCATGAAGCAGGAGCGGAGTAGGAGAAGGCCCTTTTTCCAAGTTCAGTCCTCACTGACGGAACACTGCAGGTAATCATGTCCTGAGAGCGCACACTGTAGCTGCACTCACGCAAAGACATGTAGGAGGAGATGTATGAGGGCAGCAGACCAAGAAGTGATTTAAAGATGAAAATGTACCAGTGGAAGAGTCTGCGTGAGGTTAATGATGTCCAGTTAACCAGTGAATACAGGGTGCAGTGGTGGGTACGATAATCACAACCAGTTATGAATCTTAGTGCACCATGATAGACAACATCCAACATCCGCAGGGTGCTTGTAGGAGCATTCATGTAGAGAATGTCACCGTAATCAATGGAGGGAAGGAAAGTCACAGACACAAGGCGTTTCCTGACATTCAGTGATAGACATGATATCCATCCATCCATCCATCTTCTTCCGCTTATCCGGGGTCGGGTCGCGGGGGTAGCAGCCTAAGTAGGGAGGCCCAGACTTCCCTCTCCCCAGCCACTTGGAGCAGCTCCTCTGGGGGAATCCCAAGGCGTTCCCAGGCCAGCCGAGAAACATAGTCCCTCCAGCGCGTCCTGGGTCTTCCTCTGGGTCTCCTCCCGGTGGGACATGCCCGGAACACCTCACCAGGGAGGCGTCCAGGAGGCATCCTAACCAGATGCCCGAGCCACCTCAACTGGCTCCTCTCGATGTGGAGAAGCAGCGGCTCTACTCCGAGTCCCTCCCGGATGACTGAGCTTCTCACCCTATCTCTAAGGGAGAGTCCAGCCACCCTGCGGAGAAAACTCATTTCAGCCGCTTGTATCCGAGATCTTGTTCTTTCGGTCATAACCCAAAGCTCATGACCATAGATGAGGGTGGGAACGTAGATCGATCGGTAAATTGAGAGCTTTGCCTTTCGACTCAGCTCTCTCTTCACCACGACAGACCGGTACAGCGCCCGCTTCACTGCGGACGCTGCACCTATCCGCCTATCGATCTCACGCTCCAGTTTTCCCTCATTCGTGAACAAGATCCCGAGATACTTAAACTCCTCCACTTGGGGCAGGACCTCCTCCCCGACCCGGAGAGGGCATGCTACCCTTTTCCGGCTCAAGACCATGGCCTCGGATTTGGAGGAACTGATCCTCATCCCGGCCGCATCACACTCGGCTGCAAACCGCTCCAGTGAAAGTTGTAAATCACGAACTGATGAAGCCAGTAGGACCACATCATCTGCAAAAAACAGAGAAGCGATTCTAAGGTCACCAAAACGGATCCTCTCAACACCTTGGCTGCGCCTAGAAATTCTGTCCATAAAAGTTATGAACAGAATCGGTGACAAAGGGCAACCTTGGCGGAGTCCAACTCTCACCGGAAACGAGCCTGACTTACTGCCGGCAATGCGGACCAAGCTCTGACACCGGTCGTACAGGGACCTAACAGCCCTTATCAAAGGGCCTGGTACCCCATACTCCCGGAGTACCCCCCACAGAACCCCCCGAGGGACGCGGTCGAATGCCTTCTCCAAGTCCACAAAGCACATGTAAACTGGTTGGGCAAACTCCCACGCACCCTCCAGGACCCTGCTGAGGGTGTAGAGCTGGTCCAGTGTTCCACGACCAGGACGAAAACCACACTGCTCCTCCTGAATCCGAGGTTCGACTATCCGACGGACCCTCCTCTCCAGAACCCCTGAATAGACCTTACCAGGGAGGCTTAAGAGTGTGATCCCCCTATAGTTGGAACACACCCTACGGTCCCCCTTTTTGAATAGGGGAACCACCACCCCAGTCTGCCAATCCAAGGGAACTGCCCCCGATGTCCACGCGATATTGCAGAGTCGCGTAAGCCAACACAACCCCACAACATCCAGAGCCCTAAGGAACTCCGGGCGAATCTCATCCACCCCCGGAGCCTTGCCACCGCGGAGCTTTTTAACCACCTCGGCGACCTCAGCACCAGAGATCGGAGAACCCGACCCAAAGTCCCCAGGCTCTGCTTCCTCAGTGGAAGACGTGCCAGTAGGATTGAGGAATTATAGGAAATAGCAATTAACATGATTATGTAAATAAACCAACGTTTACAAATATCTGTTTCCTTTTAATTGTATTTATTTTATAACATTGAATCATAAATGCAGTAAACAGAACCCAAACCCAGATCCCCAAAATAACTTTTTGATTGTTTTAAATATAGTGGGCCAGATTGAAGTCACCCTGTGGTCCGCCAGTTGAACGGCCCTGATCTATAATCTTCAGTCTGTGGAGGTTTGGGCAGCAGGTTTGCAGATATGTCATGCACTGAGTTATCGCAAAGCAAATTTAATCAAACTTTGGTTTTGTTCCTTACCATGTGGTGTCGGCGTTAATAATTATTCAGGTGACTTTATTTTTTTTCCAGAAAGAATCCCGTCTTGTATTTAGTTTGCTAAGAAGAGGAGGCTTGTGGAGCTGGTTGTGGCTGCGCAGCTCCACACTGAGTGTAAATCACACAGAGACAGAGCGAGGCATGGGTGCATGTTCCTGTGAGAGTGTAAAAGTATGAATATGCGTATCGTTGTGTGTGAGGGGGACGGGCTGTATGTGTGTGTGTGTTGGCATGTCTCGGAGCGAGCAGGGGCCCGACAGGCCGGTTGGCGTGGGGGAGGTGCTTGTGACAGTTCAGTGCGAGGAGGGGAAATGGCGTGGTGCTACAGAAGCCATTCATCCATCTGCTGTGACACTCAGCGTGCACAGAAGATGTCCCCGAGACTCTTCAAAGGCAGAACTGCAGCCTGCACGGGCAGAAGAGTGAAAGTATCATCCTCTCATCCACTCTTGGGTTGCCCGTTGGTGTCTATGATTCACACTTGCTTTTAAAATGTCTGACCTTACATTAGCATAAACATTTTATGTAAACCCCAGAAATATTCCACAGGTGTGCCACGTACATGGGCTGTATAATGTAAGATGGTTAAAAAAAATAGTTACTGCTTTTATAGATAACAGAGCTTTTTTAAGATTTCTTGTTTATTTTAGTGGGAAAAAAAACCCACACCAATTGAAGGGATTGAACACAAACTGTTTCAGTCAGTGTTATGTATTTTATAGATGACCTTATGCAGGTAAAGAACCACCATCAGGGAAACAAATTGGATATTCAAGGCGTGAAACTTTTTCTCTTTTTTGTTGTGAAGGTGCTGTCTCATACTGGTTTTTTTTATTATTATTCTTTTTGCCTCCCAAGGACCTGGACAATGCCTAAAACAAATACATGAATTCATTAAGAAAAACACATTTCTAACACGTATCAGGTAAATGGTTGGTACAAATAGTACATGAATACAGACATGCATTACAACAGCAACAGCAACTTGCAGTGTTGTAGTTGTAGAAGTGTTGTGTCACAGACATGAGAGACTGAATGTGAAGTAATGAGAAGCATGACAATGATAAGGTTAGAATAATTATGAATTCAAACCCTATTGGTATTTTTTAGTTATTTACTGAACGATGGCAACACTTGACATTATATACAGGTAGTCCTCGACTTATGACGGCCTCGAGTTACGACGTTTTGGAGTTACGCC
>JBBPBX010064149.1:0-20337 GCA_038048925.1 Garcialebias charrua | reverse complement strand
GATCTTATGGCAAGGTGAAAGAAATGCTGGACTCAGAAACACTTTGTCGCAGAGCTGTCAAGATACTGAAGAAGAAGAAGCTTAGGAGGATTCCCAACGGAGAAGCCAACGTGAAAAAGTAAGTTTTGTTCATTTGCAAGCTTGTTTTGTGTCTTTATTTGCATGTTTTGCATTTTGAAGGTCAAATTGTAGCTTCTTATATTTAAGATAGAAATAGTTTGTTATGCAACTACACTAATTTAATTCAGCCCTGAAAATTCAATTTAAAAAAAATACCGTACCTGCTAATGTTTTTTCTGACTGGGGGACAGTATTTACAATATTTCATGCCTCAACATTTGCAATCTTCAATTTTAAACTGCAATTTAGATAAAGCCTTTTAATTATCTTTTGATAAGTTGTCATTGATTATTCTTGTTCATGTTGATTTTTGCAAGGAAAGCAACTGTGCTCAGTTTCAATATAAGTTAAAATCGATTAAAAGGCTGCTGTAATGTTTACTTCCCCCCCACATAAGTTTTCCTCTTTTACTTGAACCCAGATTCGTCCTTTTAAATATAAAATGTATTCCTCTAACTTCTAGCATGCCTAAGACTAAAAACTTGTATGCTATTCTGCCTTCAGGCCCAGGCCTCCCTTGCAAAAGAGATCAATGGGATTTGCCTGGTTAAATAAAGAATTAGGATGTGATGTTCCTTTAAATGGGGGACTGAAAATGGTGACTAATTTATACTAATTTAGGACTTATGATGTCCATAAAATCTGTATTGCTCTACTGACGTGTGAACAGTTTTATCAATTAAACCAGTAGATGCAATTTTTGAATGCTGATGCAGGAAATAATGAAACAACTTCATTATAGTTATTTCAAATGAGAAGAAACAGCTGAGGAAATAAAGCAAAATATTTCATATTACAATGTTTATGATCTTTGATGTTTAGCCATTCTTAAAACATAACTAAGATGCAAAGTTTATTGTGCATTGTTACATACTATTTGGTTATTGCATACATTTACCGATAAATATAATACACTTTTTTATTGCTTAATTTTTTTATTTTGCAAAGCTGCAAAAAAATATCTATACTTTTGATTTGTTTTGAGAGTGAATAGCATTATGCAAAATAGCACTTTGCTGTGTTTAGCAAATTATGATTTTAAAGGTACAACACTTGTAACCAAGAAATGTACTCTCCTAACTATTAACATTTAAAATATTCTTACATGTTTAGATACTTGATGGGTTCAATTTTGGTTAGTTGTATGACCAAATACAACAGAGAAAACGTGTTCAAAACAATCATTACAACAAAACCAAGGTGTTCTAAAGTAGCTTTAAGATTGGATACAATCTGTGCAATCTACGTTGTCTACCCAAACAGAAGATCTCATTTAAAAAAATGTATCTTTGACTTTGCCCAACAATTACATTTTTTGCATTCCTCTTTTCATAGCCTCCTGGCGGATTTGTGTGTGTGTGTGTGTGTGTTTGTGTGTGTGAGGGAGAGATTTGGCAGTTGTACATACCTACAGTTTACAGGCCTCTTTATGAGTCCTCGAGGCTCAATGGGATTAACCTGTTTAAATAAAGGTTGAATGAATAAGACCATTTTTGTAATTCACTTCCTGATTAGCACAAGTTTTAATCACCTTAGTTTTATTAAATAATATCCATCCATTCGCTGTGGGCCTGCGCTAATTATAGCAGTAGCTTTAGAAAACTGTCAGAATGAGTTCACTCAGAGGGAATGAAGCACTGCAAGATGTGTTTGTAGGCCAGATTCAAAATTGCAGCAAAAGAATAATGAAACACTGCTTTCTTTCACTGTTCACCTAAGGTTATTTTGGTACTATGGGATTTTCTATGAAAAGTATAAAGTATGAAAAGTATAAAAACGTAAATCTATAAAATAAACTGAAGTCAACGCTAGAAACTTCAGTTTATTTTATAGATTTACGTTTTTATACTTTTCATACTACTATGCAAAAACTCAGGACAGTATTACACTTTTATTATTTCATTTTATGCTTATGTTCATTGGGTGTTTGGTGTTTTAGGGGTGTTTGGTGTTTCAGTGTTGGTGTAAATTTTCATACTTTTATACTATTATGAAAAAACTCAGGACAGTGTTACACTTTTTACTATTTTATGCTTATGTTTATTAAATGTTTTAGTGTTTAGTGTTTAGATGGTTACTGTTGCACCGAGGGACTGAGAGAAACGCAATTTCGGTCCTGTGTATGTCCTGTACATATTGCAGTTCTGACAACAAAGTTGACTTTGACTTTGACTTCTGACCATTACTGTATTACATTTGCCATTTTAATATAAACTGGAATAAATTAACCTCATACCTTTTGGTAGCTAAAATGACCTGACAGCAGCTGTGATGCTATCTGTGCTTGGTCTGTTTTGATTAGTGGTGTATTGTCTTTTCAGAGTTCCTGCAGCTCGATCCGCCATTTATGAAGTGCTGCAGGTCTCAGAGTGTGCAATATCCATTTGTTCCTTTAAATGGTGGACTGAAAACTGTGACTAAGCAAATCCTGTTTTCAAACACACAAAACAATGTACTGTATATATACATGCATATACAGTACAGTTACAGACATTGTCCACACATGCAGGACAAAAGGGAGCTGCACTAACCTGTGTTCTGGTCCGCACTAGAGAATATTAAATGTGCTGAGAAAAGGCTTTAAAAGGGCTCTAGGTATTCTACTTTGCTTCTTTTAATTTAATGCTGTTTCAGTTTTGTATGTCATATTAGAAGATATCTATTTGTGATTGGTAATTTAAAACTAAACATTTTTAAGCAATTTTACATATTTTCTTGAGGTCTTAAAGGGGACCAAATGTAGGATATATAATTTTTTGTGGTTTATCTGTGGGCTATCCAGACCATTTTCAGTCAATTTTATACACAAAATAATGCTTAGATTAAAAAATATCCCCTTTCTAATTCTGCCAAATTTCACTTCCGTTCTAAACGACCGGTTTATGAATAATGAGGTCTGAAAGCCACGCCCTACAAAGACCTATTTACATTAACTACGCCCTCTGCAACAGCCAGTATCTCTAATATGTTGTTATTTTAAAATTAGCTCTTTTTTATTACTCATTTGACTTACTGTTAGTGCTAGTAGCTTAAGATAACTTACCAAAAGCCCTCTGCGCGCGCCGCCATTTGCAGCTCCTTTTTTTAGCATTAGCTCCGAGGCTAATGATAGCTTTTCCTCTCCGAGCGGGCGGTGTGCTCCGCTCGTTGCATGCGGCGCTTGTTGGAGCGTGCTTCAGTCCACACACAAAGTTCACAGAATGTCTCCAGTTAATTTATCCGCATGAGGCAACTTTTGACCGGACCCCCGGACCTCAAAAGTCATTAGCTCCCAACAACTCCCGCACGCAGATGGTGTCTTCGCCGGCGGTCTGCAAAACAAAAGGCTTAAAAAAAAAAAAAAAAAAGAAATCCGCGACCGTGACGCGAACCCGTGTCCTTCGGATGACGAGTCCGGTTCATTACCTCTGGGCCAACCGTGCAGTTGTGCAAAAATAGTCTTTCATCGTATAAGAAATAATCACAACCACCTACATTTAGAACGCTGAAGTTTTGATTAGATTTTGATGAAGTGAAAGGTATTCTTAAAATAAATAAGTTGCTAATCTGAAAATATATCGATCAGTGGTGCTTGATGGCTCTTTTTTATTACTCATTACGCGAAGAGAGTGTGTGTGTGCACAGTTTTCTGCCGGCTTCGCGTTGGGAGCGATATTACACTAAAAATTGAACTAAAACGTAAAAATAACAATTATAAAGTATTATTATGTCGATGTATATATCTAGTCTCACCCCGATTTCTCCGAAACAAAAGGCTTTAAAAAAAAGGGGGGGAAAAAAAAGATGCCGTTGACGGGACGCGATCTCCGCTCTCCTGCGTGGCGGTCAAGTGTCGTAACCGCTCAACCAAACTGACAGTTGTGCAACAGTAGTCCTTCATCATATAAGAAACAAGTCCAAACCGCTAGAGTGTGTGTGCACAGTTTCAACGAGACAGAGTTCATTCAAACAAGGTAATAAAACATTCTGGTTTTACTCGAGATGTGCTGCATGGCTGGAGCAGGGCAAACCCCTAGCCCCCCATGGGCTAAATAAATGAATAAATGACCGCCAGGTCAGCTCCTAAACCGCTAGGCAACCGTGACATCTTTTATACTCAAGTGGGTGGAGCATCACCAGGGGTTGCTAGGTGAGGGGCTGGACTCAGGTTTGAGGTGATTGGCTACGGTTTGTGACGTCACAAACCGCAGGAAGTGTGAAACGGAGCGTTTTTAATCACAGACAAATAAATCTACTTAGAGTAAATAAACCACTGGGTGCATTTTTTTGGCACAAGGACTGTTTTTTTATGAAGTAAATACCCAAAGTTTAGTAAAAAAACATTAAAAAGTGAATTTTGCATGTGTGGTGGCTGTTCCGTGCTTTGGTCAAAGTACAACAGGATTACTATATCACATCACTGTTCTGTTCTGTCTTTAAAGCTACTGTATTTATGTTATTAGTGAGCTATTTAGTGACGTGTGTAGTTAGAAACTCCTCTTATTCTGTAGGACGTCTTTTGAGATGGCTGTACAGTATACGCACAATTTACCATACTCTCAGTGACCCTTGAAGGACATTTCTGCCCAATGAATAGGAACATAAAACTCAAACGCTCTCTTAGCATTTAGATAATTTAAGTAACTTATTGTGACCGCCTCTTGGGTATTCCTGGATCATTTCAGCAACAAAAAAAGAAAACTAGAAGACAGCACTACACCTCAGTCAGTGTTTAAAAAAAAAACTGATCGCTGTAGTTGTGTTACCTGACCGACCTTGAACAATTTTGCAGAGAACCTGGCAAAGTGTGTCTGTAACCTCCTTCACAAAATACTTACCGGTTCAAGCCTGGCCCGAAAAGTGTTCTTTTACTCCTCTCTTTGTAAGATTTGTGTAACAACTGAGTTGGCAATGGAGGCTGAAATTGTCCCACCGCTGATAAGCGAGGTAGTCAGAGAGGCCAAATGCTCAGTCTGTGTGGGTAAGCCAGCATCTCGGCTCGAGGGTGTGATGTTGTGATGACACACAGTCTGTGCTCTCAGCCAGTTGAGGGATTTCAAATGATTTGAGGAAGAGTCCAACATACATTTTAGCAATCCTCAACGCCTCAGTTATTTTCCTCGCTTCAAATAGTTCCAAAATGCTAGATTTATTGTGCAAGAAAGTGCACTTCGTCATGAGACGCTGCTAACTTGTTTGATGCATGTATAAATGACCAGAGGCAGTGTTGAAAAGAGGCTCATGTTTGCCACCATACTGAAGAAATGTTTAGAAAAGGCCTTGCGAACTTGTGCCACAGTCTCTCCATTCAGAGGCTGCTTAGCATTCCTGTCGACCAAAACGCTTCCTGTTTTTAAAATGTTGCTATTGGAGTGGGCATGTCCATGCTGGTACTGACTGTGCAATGCCACTTGTGTTGTTATGGTAACACCCCAGCGAACGAAGCCTGTCTGGAATGACAGGAATGTACATGGACACACACTCACCCCAGTGCAGCGTAGATTAAGATGTTGGTACATTGTTTATGTAGCTGCTGCATTACAGTGGCTTCTGCATCGCTGAGTGTTGCAGTCCTCTCAGCTCTGCAGGCTGTAAGTGCACAAGGTCTTCAGTACAAATTTGAACTCGGACTGCAGATGGACTGCAGCAGTCACTGAGCCCTCACTGTCCGCACGGCCTCTGTTTTACGATTTTGCACTATGAAAATGAGCAGCGGTCTGGATGCAGTGACACAAAAACACAGAGAAAATTAGATGAGTCATCCGTTCTTATTTTGTTGGAGACATTTTAAAGTTCGAAGACAAAACAAATAACCGTGTTTTGATTGCATTTTCATATATGCATGAGGTAGTCATCAGTAGTGTTCTCATAACTGCAGTGATGCAGCAGTAAATTGTGGGTTTGTGTGAAAGGAAGAGGCACATTAGGCCCTATACTGTATATCCATTTGTCAGTGGTAAGGTTGTGTTAAAGGAAAAGAGCTGACACAGCTCATCAACTGCACAGTGATTAGGCCCAGAATAGCTCTTGTTTGTTTTCCTGTGAGGGCAGATGTTTCAGACATGTTTGAGCCCTAAAGTTTTATTTTAGGCACTGATACATTATCTTAGTCCTCTCTGAGCTAAAACTACTTGATACAATAAACCATTTGTGGATTGGACAATGGAAAGAGAGCTCAGTTTAAAAAGCCAAGCCTTTTACATATGTGTTTACATAAAAATATTATTACATAAATCATCTTGGTATTCCTTTTCTTTCTCTAGTAAATATGCTTTGATAGTGCAGAGTTGAAGACAATTGTATTGTGTGTAGTGAGATAGTCAAAAGCACTTTTCATGCATGATGTGTAACTTCATCATACATTACAGGTACCGGTAGTTACTTTTGTGTAAATATTCATCATACTTCATATTTGAGTGCTGAAAATAGCAATTGTGTACACACACATTTATTTGTACAGAGTAAGGTAGTACTTTACAAGTTTTTTTTTTTTTTTTTTACATGTCACATATTTACGACAGTTGGCATCGGCATACCAAATGTGCTGTGGTCATGATATTTTTAATTAGTGTGGTAGTACAAAAGCAGCTAAAACATTTCTACGTGTTCAAGCTTAAACAGTTTCTGTTCATAAAGGGTTCCGTAATACGGTAGTTGTCAACTTAAGAAAAACAGTATTTTACTTGCTCAGTGTGTTTTCCACCTCAACTAGGATAGGCTCTAGCTATCTTCAACCCAGATATAATATAGTATCGTTAATAAAATAATTTATTAATAAATAATCAAATGTCGCATTGTAACACATTTTGCATTGGTAAATGAGCCTAAACTTTCCAGCTAAACTGTTTTGAACTGAAACCATTACATCACTTTTTTTATAGACTTTAAATATTTAAAAAATATACAAGTTGATGGTCAAACCTAATGATTTTTTTTTTTTAATTTCTGATAGCAATGTTAATATAAAAAGTTATGTCTGAGTTTTAAAAGTGCTAAAATGCAGTGTTAACCTGTTGCATGTCAGCTGGTACGATTCCACCCAGTGGGGCTATTCAACTGGCAACCAGTGGGCCGCTTCTGGCCCGCAGTCCGGGTTGCCGATGAGTTCATCAATTAAAATAAAGAAATAATAAATAAAATCATCAATGAAAGAGACCTTTAACAATTTGTTTCAGTCAGAGAGGCAATCCTGCTAGGTGCCCATCTCAATTTTTAACATTTTCTTGAGCATACAGAAGAAAACTTTAAGAAAATATAGACTCTATACTGAAACCATTGGCTTTAACACAACACAATGTCAGGCTTCACCCTGAGACATTATTGCTTAGGGGCTTTCCCCCTATACACCAGGATCGACCTCAGACTGTCAGTTTACAGCCAGTAACAGCCAAGAATGTCACATAAATGCCAAAGCAANAACATGTGGACACACGTTTCCGATCATTTTTATGCACTCAAGCAGTTTTTCGATGAAAAACGAGTGTTTGTAGTCGCGCTAGCAAAACCGTTCCAACTTACGAGAACATGTGCTTCGTGTTCGGACGTACGAATTTCCGGTTTACGAGCAACTCATAAGTACGGAACTCGCTCGTAAGTCGGGAACTACCTGTATTTGATTTTTGTTTACATTTTAGGACACTGCGACCAAAACATTTGGGGCTGGTTTCACAGACGAGGCTTAAGGCTAGCCCCAGACTAAAATGCTGTTAGTTTAACTTTAAGTCCCTTGCACAGTCTTACCTTAGTCGCAGATTTAGTCTGTTCTGTATTAAACAAAGCCAATGGCAGAAAGGTGGATCAGAGGCTGGTGTAACTTCTGCTTAATATTGTTTGTGAAAGGGAGCAGAGTCAGTTTGGCAGCATGGAGTAGAATATCTAATGGTACATCCAGACCGAACGCGATTTCAACTGCAAAAAAGCTCCACACGCACGCAAGTGGACGCACTTTGTGTCCAAACCAAAAAGCCAGAAGCGAAACTACCCAGAAAACTGCTGCGCAGGGTTGCCAGATAAGAATTAATTAATCATCTAGTACTGTTGCTTATTTTTTATTTTTTTTTACCCAAACTGTCATATTTGCTGCGTGAGGGTCTGATAAGATTAATAGTGTGTTGAGTTTAGTGAACATTTGCACTGAAAAGGGGTAAAAATAAATAAATAAAAAATAAAATTCATGTTTATCTGGCAACCCTGCTGCTGCGGGGGTGTGGGGGAGGAGCTTACCGGTGTACCGAGTCGTCAATGCACTCCGCGAGGTGAGGAGCTCTTTATTTCTGTCTCTGTGGAGCAGACTTGACTGGTTGTGAAGGAATTGTCGCGAACACACAGCTACAATGAGTTTCTCTTCCATATTCCATGACTCCGCGGGTTTTTTCTGTGTTCCACAAACAATACGTCACATGCGCAATGGTTTCCGCGTCACTGGTTTCCGCGTCACATAGGGACTCTCCCCCTGACCCCCTCTCTTCTCCCCCGACTCTCCCTGATTGGTTGACACACCAACCAATCGGGTAGAGTTTGAGCGGCGTTTGAAAGTTGAACGGCGAAATCTTCAGCATGTTGGAGGCGTGCTTTGGAGGCTGACGCGGGTTCACGTGCACGGAAAAAGCTCTCCAGCACGCTCAACACGCACGCGACGTGACGCAAGACGCCAGGAGGCGCCTGTAGGTGCGTCCCCCATTGACTTTGCTTGTAAACCGGACGCTCTGCAGTAGAAAACGCATTCGGTCTGGATTCACCATCAATGAATACCATAAAGGCCCAGGCAGAGCTCTGCATACTGCCTGTACGCCGCTCTACACGCGTGTTCTGTGCGCATGCGTTCACAAGCACAGCTCTGCGTTCGTTCTCACGTTAAATGCTCGCATTTTCGCTCCAAATTCTTGTTGTAATTTGAGCAGCTGCGCGCAGAGCGTTTACCTACGGGACAAACTGAGGTCACTGATTGGTCATTTGCTGACACGCCTACTGAATTGATTGACAGGTGGGGGGGGAGCACGAGCTGTCAGGCTGCAGCCGCTGCGGTGTTCTAAACTTTATATGTTAATAAAAAGTTCATCCATCCATCCATCTTCTTCCGCTTATCCGGGGTCGGGTCGCGGGGGTAGCAGCCTAAGTAGGGAGGCCCAGACTTCCCTCTCCCCAGCCACTTGGAGCAGCTCCTCTGGGGGAATCCCAAGGCGTTCCCAGGCCAGCCGAGAAACATAGTCCCTCCAGCGTGTCCTGGGTCTTCCTCTGGGTCTCCTCCCGGTGGGACATGCCCGGAACACCTCACCAGGGAGGCGTCCAGGAGGCATCCTAACCAGATGCCCGAGCCACCTCAACTGGCTCCTCTCGATGTGGAGAAGCAGCGGCTCTACTCCGAGTCCCTCCCGGATGACTGAGCTTCTCACCCTATCTCTAAGGGAGAGTCCAGACACCCTGCGGAGAAAACTCATTTCAGCCGCTTGTATCCGAGATCTCGTTCTTTCGGTCACAACCCAAAGCTCATGACCATAGATGAGGGTGGGAACGTAGATCGATCGGTAAATTGAGAGCTTTGCCTTTTGACTCAGCTCTCTTTTTTTTTTATTTTTTTTTTTTTCCATTTATAGATGGCCTCCCTTCACACCTTATAGCCATCCTCTCACTCCAATATGTATTTTTTTTTTTTTTTTTAATAGAGAGAAAGAAAGAAAAGAGAAAGTGAGACAACAAAACAAAACAACAAAACAACAATTGTCCACAGAAAGAGCACAAGGCAAACACACCAAACCTCCGTCCACAATCCTGCAAAGCACATGACAGAACACAACAACGAAACATACAAGCATAAAGACTGATAATATTCATGACCTTGCAAATATTTCTATAAATACACATACCCATACCTACAAATATATATACAATATACATACATATATATTTATATTCATTTATATACCCATCTACATACATCTACTATACATCCCTGCATCCATTTGTGTGTGGTTGTGAGCATGCATAAGTGAATGAGGTTCCTCCAATAGAACATTTAGTAGCAACTGTGAAGCATCAGAGACCCGTCCCCCCAAAGCCCGAGACAGACGAAGGGGCGATCAAAGCCCAAGACCCCAGGAAGGACCCCGAGCCCAGAGTCCCCAGGACCACCCGAACAGGACGAGCCACTCGTCCACTCCCCAGATCCGACCAAGTGGAAGAACCGGACGAACCCCACCAGGGACCACACACAATGACCCCCCGGGGTCAACAGCGACAATACACAGGCCCCCGCCGGAGCCCGCCGCACCGACGTAGCCCCAGGGCCGGTCACCGAGGCTCGGGCACCGGGGACGCCCATCCCTCAGGTCCAGACCTGACAGGACCAGAGGACCCGAGCCCCACCAGGCAGCCACCAGGCCGAGCTGACAAACGCCCAAGCGCCCAGCCCCAGATAGTGAGGGCCCCAAGCACGCCCGTAGGCAGAGGAACACCCACCAGGGGGCCACGTGGCAGGAGCGCGACACTGGGTAGCCTCAGAAGTATCAGAGAGGGGGCAGTCCAAGTCCCAGCCTGACATTAAACCATTCATACACAGACACACTCATTCAGACCCACCCTCATCCTCACCCTCAGTCACAGAAAGACAAACAATAACGACACGCTCCATTCATAATCCCGATGCACACTCTATACCCCCTAGGTCCAAGACATGTACCTGCTACCTACATGGGGCAGCCCACATCCAAACCCAGGAGGTAGACCCATTCATTCTGGGGTGGAGAGCAGCAGACGTCCAAGATCTGGCACACCCCGCGCCCTGCCGACAGGACAGGACAGGACACCCGAGCCCAAGCAGCCCCAGAGGGAGCCCACTGCCAGCCCCGCCCACGGCGAACCCGCAGGCCCCGAACCCCCCCACTCCCCAGCACAACCCCTGACGGCCCACCCCCAGAATGTCCGCAAGGCAACCCGGGGGGCAAGAGAAAAATAAATAAATAATATATAAATAAATACATAATAAATAAAATTGAAATTAACAAATCAAGACCCCGACACACACACCCCCGTCCCCAAATGTACTGTTGGTGAGTGTTGTTGTAAAGTGTATTTAAAAAGGAAAGAGAAGGAGCAAAGGCTGGCATTATACCAGTTTCCCCTCCACTCCAACTCTAACCCAGGCCCTAATTGTCTAAATGCATAATGTTGAGTGAGCATAGGCATGGGGGCGAGATTGATGTCATCCCGCCACCCATAGCCATAGTGCTCACTCCTTCCCTATATGTGACTTTTATGAAGATGTTTATGAATGAATGTCTAAAGTGTATATAAAATTGAGTCCCAGGTGCTCTTAACAACAGAGATGTAAAACCATTGCAGCACACCCGAGACCCAAATTCCCTACATGTATTAATTTAAGATGAAGAGGGCGGAGGTGCGTGTTGAGGGATGGGGAGAAAAATAACTGCAGGAACAGTGCTCCCACAGCGAGTCAGCTCCCCCGCTGACCCTGCTTACCCCCCAGCTCGCCAAGGTCCACCCAAGGAGCGAGGTAAAGGAAACACCTCTCCGACCGCCAGGACATTGAGCCAAGACCAGAGAGGGACACGGCCCCGAGGGCCGCCAACAGCAGAACCAACAGCCCACACCCGCCAGGGCCGCCACGACCCCTGCGAACCGCAGTCAGCCCGCCGTCCAAGAGGACACAAAATCCCACATGGACGACACGGCCAAGAGCGCCCGCCCAACCGTCGACAGAGCCAGGAAGCACCAAGAACAGGCCCCAACCGGGGCCCGCACACCGGCCAAGTATAGTCCAAGACCATCATCCAGGACATCCACCTAATCCCCACCCCAGAAGAAATACTATACCCACCCTTCATATTAACAACTTTCAGAACACATAACACATTAGACACCCAGGCTGGGTTTGCCCGCCCCCTCCCATTGGCCACCAGTCACGCCCCCAGACACCCACCCCCCAGCATATGAACCCCAACCCACCAGCGAGCCGAGAGCCCCCGGCCAGAGCTGGGCACCAGAGCGCCAGCCAGCCCATAGCCCGGCGACCCGCCCGCCAGAGCCCAAGACCCCCGACCCCCACCAGGCCCAAGCCCGGGGACGACGCGCCCCCAGAGTCCCAAGCCCCCGGCACCCACCCCGAAACCACCCCAGCACGGCCGGGTCACCGACCGGCGACCCATGACCGCCGCCACCGACCACCCGAGGGCCCGCATGCCGCCCCCAGTAGATGTCCCCCAGAACCCCCCCGGTCCTCCCCAGGTCGAAGACGAGGTCCTCCCCGCCCAAGCAGCCCTAACCCCCCGGCGCCCCAAACCCCAACCTCCCCCCCCTCCAGTCCCAATGCCCCACAAGGCCACATCCCAGACCCCCCACCCTCACTACGTAACGGAGCCGATCAAAGAATGCCAAATAGGTTGATCCAATGTGTCGGCAGATGCTGTTTCAAGACTAATATGATCTAACAGAAGATTTTTATACTGATTAACGCTAAGATTATTTTTATTTTTCCAATTTACGAGTATGGTTTTCTTTGCGATGCATAAGGCAGTGAAAAGCATATAGGATGTATTTTTTTCTAGTATAACATCTTCAAAGATACCCAATAAGCAAACAGATGGAGAGAGTGGGATATTAATTTTCAAACATTTAGACAAGTCTTCACATACCTGTACCCAGAACCTCTGAACGGATGGACAGAACCAGAGCGCGTGAATATAATCATCAGGTGTATTACTTATGCACTGTGAGCACTTGTTAGATGGTATAAAGCCCATCTTAAACATTCGCTCCCCTGTATAATGTACTCTATAGAGAACCTTATATTGTATTAATTGTAAATTGGAGAGTCTAGTCAATTTAAAAGTATTTGAACATACTTGAGACCAAATTTTTTGTTCAAAGTTGATTGATAAATCTGACTCCCATTTTTCAACAGGTAGTGCTATCGAGTCATCGATCCTAGACAATTTTTTGTATATTTTAGATAATAATTTCGGTGGTTGAAAATTAATAAACTCTAACACACATGTTGGGGTTTCCAACAATGTTTTATTAAGCTTAAATTTCTTTTTTACAATTGACTTAATTTGTTGGTATTGTAGGAAATATTTATTATCAATGTCATATTGTATTATTAATTTATTAAATGGAATAAAGTCTATACCCTCAAATATGTGTTCCAGACATTCAATACCTTTCATTCTCCAACCTGGGAAATTTAACATATTATTTTCTTGTTGAATGTCAGGATTGTTCCAGAGAGGTGTATGTCTACATGGGAGTAGTGAAGACTTTGTCATTTTCAGATACTCCCACCATGCTGTCAGAGATGAGCTAATATTGATGCTCTTAAAGCAGACATGTCTTTTTAAATCTGTACTGATAAATGGTAGATCTGAAATCCTAATATTATTACATGAAGTTTGTTCTATATCTATCCAAGTTTCATCTAGTGCATTCGGTTTTAACCACTTTGATATATATTGTAATCTGTTTGCTAAATAGTAGTAATAAAAGTTTGGAAGTTCTAATCCTCCGGTATCTTTAGATTTTTGTAATGTTTTTAAACTAATACGCGGAGTTTTATTGTTCCAAAGGAATTTAGATATAGAAGAGTCCAGGGACTTAAACCATTCATTTGAAGGTTTATTTGGAATCATTGAGAATAAATAATTTATTCTCGGCAGCACCATCATTTTTACTGAGGCAACTCTTCCCATAAGTGATATGGGTAGAGATCTCCATCTAGTAAGATCGTCTTCAATTTTCTTTAATAATGGGATATGATTTAATTTTATTAAATCCTCCAATTTAGGAGAGATATTAACACCTAAATATTTAATGTTACCTGATTGTAGTCTTTCATTAAGAGAATTATTAAACATGCAATTTATTGGAAGAACTGTAGATTTTGTCCAGTTTATAGAATAATCAGAAACTTTTGAAAATGAGTTTATTAACTTTATAACATTAGATATTGAGTTTCCTGAGTTCTCAAGAAAAAGCAAAACATCGTCAGCATAAAGACTAATTTTATGTTCTATGTTTCTACCCTTTATGCCTTTAATATCCGCACTTTGCCTTATTGCTGCTGCTAAAGGTTCAATAAAAATAGCAAATAATGCTGGTGAAAGTGGGCAACCTTGCCTGGTGCCCCTCTGTAAACAGAAGCTTGAAGATAATTGATTATTTGTCCTGACGCACGCTGTAGGTGAGTTATATAATATTTTTAACCAATTAATGAAGTAATTCCCGAAGCCAAATTTATTTAATGTAGCAAATAAGAAATTCCAATTTACTCTATCGAATGCTTTTTCAGCATCTAAAGAAAAAATAGCTGTTTCAATATTTTTAAAATACGAATACTCTATTACATTATATAATCTGCGAGTGTTTGTGTTCGAGTGTCTTCCTTTTATGAATCCGGTTTGGTCTGGATGTATAATAACAGGAGTTATCTTCTCTAGTCTTTTTGATAAGACTTTACAAATTATTTTAACATCAACATTAATAAGAGAGATTGGACGATAACTGGTAGGTAATACTGGGTCTTTGCCTGGTTTTAATAAGAGACTAATGTTGGCTGAATTCATATGTGTTGGTAGCCTGCCATTTCCTTCTGACTCAAGTAGCACTCTATAGAATATCGGTTCCAGTATATCCCAGAATTCTTTATAGAATTCCACCGGATAGCCATCAGGACCTGGAGATTTCTTATTAGGCATGCTTTTAATTGCTTCATGGAGCTCATCTGATGTTAATGGTGAGTCTAGTTTTGATGACTGACTAATATCTAGTTTTGGAAGTGTTACTTTCTCCAAGAATTCATTAATATCTTGATTAGATGGATTTATTTGTGGAGTGTAAAGAGTTTTATAGAAGTCTTTAAAAACCTTGTTTATTTTTCCCTCATCATGAATTATATTTCCATTTTTATCTTTAATACCATATATAGATGTTTTTTCTTTGTTTAATTTGAGTTGATTAGCTAAAAAGTTCCCAGATTTATTACCGTATTCAAAATTATCTAATCTAAGTCTTTGTATCAAGAATTTATTTTTCTTATCAATATATTCATTTAGTTCTAATTAGATCTCGTAGATCGATCGGTAAATTGAGAGCTTTGCCTTTCGACTCAGCTCTCTCTTCACCACGACAGACCGGTACAGCGCCCGCTTCACTGCGGACGCTGCACCTATCCGCCTATCGATCTCACGCTCCAGTTTTCCCTCATTCGTGAACAAGACCCCGAGATACTTAAACTCCTCCACTTGGGGCAGGACCTCCTCCCCGACCCGGAGAGGGCATGCTACCCTTTTCCGGCTCAAGACCATGGCCTCGGATTTGGAGGAACTGATCCTCATCCCGGCCGCATCACATTCAGCTGCAAACCGCTCCAGCGAAAGCTGTAGATCACGAGCTGATGAAGCCAATAGGACCACATCATCTGCAAAAAACAGAGAAGCGATTCTAAGGCCACCAAAACGGATCCTCTCAACACCTTGGCTGCGCCTAGAAATTCTGTCCATAAAAGTTATGAACAGAATCGGTGACAAAGGGCAACCTTGGCGGAGTCCAACTCTCACTGGAAACGAGCCTGACTTACTGCCGGCAATGCGGACCAAGCTCTGACACCGGTCGTACAGGGACCTAACAGCCCATATCAATGGGCCTGGTACCCCATACTCCCGGAGTACCCCCCACAGAACCCCCCGAGGGACGCGGTCGAATGCCTTTTCCAAGTCCACAAAGCACATGTAAACTGGTTGGGCAAACTCCCACGCGCCCTCCAGGACCCTGCTGAGGGTGTAGAGCTGGTCCAGTGTTCCACGACCAGCACGAAAACCACACTGCTCCTCCTGAATCCGAGGTTCGACTATCCGACGGACCCTCCTCTCCAGAACCCCTGAATAGACCTTACCAGGGAGGCTTAAGAGTGTGATCCCCCTATAGTTGGAACACACCCTACGGTCCCCCTTTTTGAATAGGGGAACCACCACCCCAGTCTGCCAATCCAAGGGAACTGCCCCCGATGTCCACGCGATATTGCAGAGTCGCGTAAGCCAACACAACCCCACAACATCCAGAGCCCTAAGGAACTCAGGGCGAATCTCATCCACCCCTGGAGCCCTGCCACCGCAGAGCTTTTTAACCACCTCGGTGACCTCAGCTCCAGAGATTGGAGAGCCCGACCCAAAGTCCCCAGGCTCCGCTTCCTCAGTGGAAGACGTGCCAGTAGGATTGAGGAGGTCTTCGAAGTACTCCGCCCACCGACTCACAACATCCCGAGTTGAGGTCAACAGCACGCCATCCCCACCATAAATGGTGTTGGTCGCGTACCGCTTTCCCCCCCTGAGACGCCGGATGGTGGACCAGAATCGCCTCGAAGCCGTACGGAAGTCATTCTCCATGGCCTCTCCGAACTCCTCCCACGCCCGAGTTTTTGCCTCAGCAACCACCCGAGCCGCATGCCGCTTGGACTGCCGGTACCTATCTGCTGCTTCCGGGGTCCCACAGGCCAAAAAGGCCCAATAGGACTCCTTCTTCAGCCTGACAGCATCCCTCACCGCCGGTGTCCACCACCGGGTTCGAGGGTTGCCACCACGACAGGCACCAACAACCTTGCGGCCACAACTCTGATAAGCTGCCTCGACAATAGAGGCGCGGAACATGGCCCACTCGGACTCAATGTCCCCCGCCTCCCTCGGAACGTGTTCAAAGCTCTCCCGGAGGTGGGAGTTAAAGCTCCGTCTTACGGGAGACTCTGCCAGACGTTCCCAGCAGACCCTCACAATACGTTTGGGTCTGCCAGGTCTGACCGGCATCCTCCCCCACCATCGGAGCCAACTCACCACCAGGTAGTGGTCAGTTGACAGCTCCGCCCCTCTCTTCACCCGAGTGTCCAGGACATGCGGCCGCAGATCAGATGAGACGACAACAAAGTCGATCATCGAACTGCGACCTAGGGTGTCCTGGTGCCAAGAGCACATATGGACACCCTTATGCCTGAACATGGTGTTCGTTATGGACAATCCATGACGAGCACAGAAGTCCAACAACAAAACACCACTCGGGTTCAGATCAGGGGGGCCGTTCCTCCCAACCACACCCCTCCAGGTCTCACTGTCATTGCCCACGTGAGCGTTGAAGTCCCCCAGCAGAACAAGGGAGTCCCCAGGAGGCGCACTCTCCAATACCCCCTCCAAGGACTCCAAAAAGGGTGGGTAATCTGCGCTGCCGTTTGGCGCATAGGCACAAACAACAGTCAGAGCCCGTCCCCCCACACGTAGGCGAAGGGAGGCTACCCTCTCGTTCACCGGGGTGAACCCCAACGTACAGGCACCAAGATGGGGGGCAACAAGTATGCCCACTCCTGCTCGGCGCCTCTCACCAGGGGCAACTCCAGAGTAGAAGAGTGTCCAACCCCTCTCAAGGAAACTGGTTCCAGAGCCAGAGCCATGCGTTGAGGTGAGTCCGACTATTTCTAGCCGGAACCTCTCAACCTCACACACTAGCTCAGGCTCCTTCCCCACCAGAGAGGTGACATTCCATGTCCCAATGGCCAGCTTCTGTAGCCGAGGATCAGACCGCCAGGGTCCCCGCCCTCGGCCACCACCCATTCCACATTGCACCCGACCCCTTTGGCCCCTCCCATAGGTGGTGAGCCCATGGGAAGGGCTTAATAAAAAGTTCTAAAAAATAAAAACAGGGAGCGTTGGTCCTGCAGCCCACAGCCCACCAGGAAATCTGTAGAACCTTGCGCAGCCACGTAGGACCCGAGTTTAATTCGCTCTTGACAAATTCATTCATTTCTCATCATTTCAGTCATGGAGTCAATGGAGGAGGAAGCGATCACTTGACTTTTGGCAAAAAAACAAAAGAAAATTCCAGATCAGGGATGAAGAAGAGGAATTTAATACATTTGTGTCTCATACAAAACAGTCCGGCGCCGGGCAGTTTATTGTGAGACAACGCGCCTCGCGTACGCAGTCGTAAAATTTGAGCTTTGCGCGTTCGTGCCCTGCAGGGCTATGCTTGTGCCTTGGCGTACGTACGGCTTAAGGGCGAGATACACTCGCGCGTCCTCACGATACGCCAATACGCAGCGTACGTATGCCCCGTACGCAGCGTAGCCCCGCGTAGCCCCTCAGGGCAAGTACGCGCAAAGGTATTTTTTTACTACGCATACGCGATTCGCATACGCGATGCGCGGTGTCTGACCTAAACTTCCCCGGCTCCGGACTGTTTTGTATGTTACACAAATGAAATAAATTCCTCTTTTTTATCGCTGATCGGGCCTTTTCTTTTGTTTTTTTGCCTAAAGTCAAGTAACCGCTTCTTCCTCCGTTCACTCGATGAATGAAATGAATGAATTCAGGTCCTACCTGGGTGCGCGATGTTTTATATATTCCCTGGTGGGCTGTGGGCTGCAGGAAAAGCACTCCCTGTTATTATTTTTATTTCTGAGAGAACTTTTTATAACATATATAGTAGAAAGACCGTATCAGAACACCGCAGAAGTCTGAGCGAGCTGCTCACGATAGGTTTCACTTTGAGCTGACTGAAATCTGTCAATCATTTCAGTAGGCGTGTCAAAGTGACCAATCAGCGAGCTCAGTTGAGTCCTCTCCGTGGAGCGAAAAACTAGCGGAAGTGACGATCGGAAGTGACGGTACGGAGGAAATGACGTAGAATTTGGAGCGAAAACACGAGAATCTACGCGAGAACATCAGCCGAGCTGTAGCAGATGCTCCGTATACGCGCGTATACGGGCATATACGCGCGTATACGGAGTCTGCTTCACTGTATCTCGGCCTTTACACAGAGCTCTGCCTGGGCCTCTTGCTGTGTTCCAGTTGCCTCGTATTCTGGAAACTGGGAAGTGGTGGTGACGTCATTTCCCAAGCTACCACTTGAAAACACGTTCCGGTTCTCCCAGTGGAAAATCAAGATGGACGCACGCTTTGTTTTGTTGCTGTTTCAGAATATAATAAATTACTAACCAGATATGCACTCCTGACACAGAACATGTCAGAGGAGGAGGATGACCGCCGAAGGTAATTGATTTAATATATTTTTTCTCTAATTCTTTAATGTAAATCGTTGGGAAAAAAGAAAAACTGGCTTGCTAAGAAAACAAAAACGTGATTAAATACAAGCAACAACATTTTAGAACTGTTATTTTAGTAAAAGTTTAGGTGTTGACTTACTGAAGACGCAAGTATCTGCCATCTTGAAATTGAAACTGGGAGCAGAAAAAATTCTCCCACTTTACGAGTGGGAGTTTCCCACTAGAGCGGGCGTTCCGGTTTCAATCTACCACTGGGAAATTCCCACAATACGAGGTAACTGGAACGCATCATAAATACACAACGGAGGCTATCCAGAAGAGCACTTGTGGATAGAAGTAATCCATTTAATGATGAAATAAATCCATTTGATGAAGTAACACTCAGAGACCACCTTCGTATGTATAACGAAAATGCATTGGAACTAATTACTTGCCTGTACCCAGTTCTGATCACTTTGAGATTTTTGGCCTCTGGAATCTTTCATCGTGAAACTGGTGATTTGTGTGGTGCCGGTGAAGCAACTGTGTAGAATAGTTCAGAGTCTGCAGCACCATTTGTGAACCGAGGAGCCTAAACATCAAATTCCCTGATGCTGCTGAGCAAGCCAACTTTTAAGTGGAATATTGGCAATTCCCAGGAGTGATTGGCTGTATACATGGATGTCATGTTGCCATCAAGTGTCCTGTCAACTCCTGGTGCTGAGGAGTACAGGAACTGGAAGAACTTTTCCATCAATGTTCAGGGCGCACACCCAGTTTGGAATTTTCAAACGTTCGTTGGAAAAGTGCAACTCGATTCAAGGATTTTTCTTAACTCGTGTGTTCAGTTTGACAGGACAGCATAGTTACTGCTTGGTGACAGTGGATAGTGGGAGTACATACTGTATTTATTCACACCATACCTACATCCCACAACAGCTGAGCAACACAACAGAGCTCATGTTCGCACAAGAGGGATGGTTGAGCGCATGTTTGGAGTGTGGAACAATCGATTCCACTGTTTATGGAATAGCCTACACTTCGTTTTGAGCCAAGGAGATGCTTCAAAGTGACTGTTGCTACAGATGTGCTGCACAAACAGCTGTTGTGCTGCACAACTACCCAAAGCAGCGTGATTGTGCGGATTCTCCGATGGAAGATCAAGATGATGCAGATGTGCCCGTGGCAGGGAATAACCAACGAGGACT
>JBBPBX010064147.1:0-13605 GCA_038048925.1 Garcialebias charrua | reverse complement strand
CTTTGTTTTGTTTTATTTTTTTGAATGCTCAGAGGACCAGACTTAGCTTTTTTAGATTTTCTACCTGGATTATTGAGTATCCATCAGGGTAATAATCATACATATTGATTGGACATCCAGATTTTCTACCAGTGGTGCAATAGTAGAAACATTTACATTCCAAACTATCTCACAGTGTAACGTTTATTAATTACATTCAGCAATCCACAAAAATACAAGTTTCTTTGAATATTAAATTGTTCAATAAAAATGGTTTATTATCCATCTCCTACTTAGCCATGTGTTATGGGAATTCAGGGAACTCTGGGATTTCAGTCATGACGTCACCAGTTTGTGACCAGGCCAGACTTTGTGCCAGCTAAGTGGTGAAAAACAGACGTGTGAAGCTGAACATGAATTACCGCTAAGTGTTTTAGTTTATCTGCTTCTGTCTGCTGCATCTTGTTGAAGTGTTAGAGTCCACAGAAGGGATAATGAAAATCCAATCTAGTTTGTCACCTGCTCCCCTCACAACTGCTAAATCTACCACTGAGCGCTGGTGATGGAAAAAGTGATGGAAAAACAACGTGCAATGATCAAGAAGAGGCAGAATTCACATGAGAATGGCAAAGGGCCTTCTTCATTTGTGCATTTATAGATGAACACCTGGATTTACAGACACCTAAATTAAGAAAGTGAGAATTTGATAATGGGGATGTGTCTACAAGATGATGAGGCTAAAACCTACATGAAACAACAAGTGCTCATGAAAGAGAAAACAATTACACCAGCAGGTTGATGCAGATGCCCAGAATAAGATAAAATTACATAACGTAAAACTCAGTATACTCAGGATGGAGTGGATGGAGAAAAGTTTTTGGAGTGATTAGTGACCAAAGGGTGGCAGCAAAGGTCAAATGGTAAATGGACTGTAACGAGCCTTTCTATCTACCATACACAGCTCTTTACAACACAATCTGTGCCTCATTTGCCTCCACACACACATTCATACAGCACTCTACTACATCTCTAATAAAGATAATTGAATCTGTGGAGACAAACCAGTGCTTTAGATCACATTCATACACAAACGAGACACATCAGAGGCAATGAGGGGTTCAAAAGAAAGGTTTACAAGACAGTGGTGAGACCAGCTGGTCTGGAGACAGAGACATGGACAAAATGACAGGAGACAGAACTGGAAGTGGCAGAAATGAAGATGTTGAGGTTCTCCTTAGAAGAGACAAGGATGGATAAGATTAGGAATGAGATCATCAGGTGTACAGTACATGTTGAATAACTGGGATATACACACTAAAAAGTGTATTTGGGCCGTAGTTCATCTTAATGTCTTATCTACATTAATCTCACTTAATTATTTTGGTTTAGTAGAAACAACTTACCGGTACTTTTATGGGCTCACTGAAATTAAAAGTCACACATTTGATCTGAAATGAACTTTTAACTTTGAGTCCAAGCAAGTGAAACAATTAAGTTTAATGCAGGTTTAGTATTCTACGTCTGACGTCATGACAAACTTAACCTGAGACAGATCCCACAGTACAGTACCTGTTTGGAGTCCATGATGTCAAAAGCAACAAACGGAAAGAACTGTATATCATACATTTGATAATAGCATCCCAGAGAAACTGGTCAGGCTGCAAGGGATGCTGGGTAATGTGATAATTGTGTGAGCTTATTGGGTTTTGTTAAAAATGGTTGTAATTTGGAAATAGGTTTTCCTGTTTGATGTCCTGTTCAGGTTGGGGTTGACATCAGGTTGTTCCAGTGAGGTAAGGTGGAAAACATTTCCAGACAAGTTGTTGTTCAAGACAGGGTGTGTTCAGTTAAAGAGTGACATCACAGACAGGGTGTGTTCAGTTAAAGAGTGACATCACAGACAGTGTGTGTTCAGTTAAAGAGCGACATCACAGACAGGGCGTGTTCAGTTAAAGAGTGACATCACAGACAGGGCGTGTTCAGTTAAAGAGTGACATCACAGACAGGGTGTGTTCAGTTAAAGAGTGACATCACAGACAGGGTGTGTTCAGTTAAAGAGTGACATCACAGACAGGGTGTGTTCAGTTAAAGAGTGACATCACAGACAGGGTGTGTTCAGTTAAAGAGTGACATCACAGACAGGGTGTGTTCAGTTAAAGAGTGACATCACAGACAGGGTGTGTTCAGTTAAAGAGTGACATCACAGACAGTGTGTGTTCAGTTAAAGAGTGACATCACAGACAGGGTGTGTTCAATAAAGAGTGACATCACAGACAGGGTGTGTTCAGTTAAAGAGTGACATCACAGACAGTGTGTTCAGTTAGAGTGACATCACAGACAGGGTGTGTTCAGTTAAAGAGTGACATCACAGACAGGGTGTGTTCAGTTAAATAGTGACATCACACGAGCGTGAATCCTTTGTGTATTATTGTTACACCTGACAGATGCTACAATACTTTTAGAGAAATATACTGTACAAAAATCAAAGTTTAGTCACTCTCATCTCTCTTTTCAGGTCTTTGGAGTCTGAACATTGTAAACATTTCTGACTCTAATAACAAGAAAGCTATAAAACATTTGATTTGTGCACCTTTTTTATTTATTTTTTTCATTCAGCCTTTATTTATACAGATTAGTCTAATGTGTTTATTTGAATAACCCCCTGGCTTTAGTTTATTTGTTTGAATGTACTGTATACTGATAACTGTTGCTGTAATGTTTTACTTTTAATAGATTTTCCTTAAAAAAAGATGCCACATGGTGTACTGGTGTTCAACTGCTATTTTTTCTGAGCATCAACTATAGACAAAATCTTGATGAAACAGTAAGTGGATTACAATGTCAGTGATTTTTACAATGAAAAGTCTTCATTTAGTAAAAATGGTTAAATGCTGTTTTTTTTTGTTTTTCTTATTTAATGACTCCCTGAATGTATTGGCCTAAGCAAGCCCTCTACCATCACAAGCTAACATAAAACAGATGGTGTAAAAAAGTAAATAATAACTTTTCTACCTTATATTAGAAACATTTATTCACTGCCTGTGGTTTAGGTTGAAATAATGTCACTTATTTGCTCTAACCCATTAACTAGTCTTAATTAGCTGTGCTGTTTGGCTGGGTTCAAGTCTCAGCATGTTTTAATAAAACCTGTCCAGGATTAAGACTGAACATTTATTTTGCATGTACTTTGAACTTTTTAGGGTAAAACTCAAAGAGCTAAAAGCTGAAAGTCGTGTATGTAGTGACAAACGTTGCATTCGGTGTAGTTGTGTAATTTGGAAGTGCAGCATTCAGACCCAGTGGACGTGTACTACATATTATGGCATCTCATTATCTTCTGCTCTTGTGATCAGCCAGACTATATTACTGTTACATCATGAAATTCTTCAGAGATTTGGAATATTGATCAGAATAACTTTTCACCAGGTTGAAGACATTGACATTCGAAGGGAATGTGTCCTGAAATGCCTCATCACGTTTGTTGGAGAGGATGCAGAAGACCTTAAGAATACTGTGTAAGTTTTACAAAGATTAAAAGCTGCACATTCAGGCAAATGGAAAAATTCAAGACATGCTATATTTTTGTACCTTATTAATTTTTTTATGGCCTGGATGTTCAAAATGTGAACATCTTCAGCAGACAGCTTCAATTTGAAAAGGTGTGCTTTGCTATTCAGCAGAGGACATTCTCAAACTTCATTATCACAATAATCACTGCAGGGGTACAGGTCAGATTTACTGAACTGTACAGTCCACCAGAATGTATGATTGTATACAGAGTGGTCTGTTACCAACTTACTTAATTCACAGGTTCTCTTCTTTTTCAGGATTAAACAAATGAATTTGTGCGACCAAATACAATGTATAATGACAAGAAACGTTAATTGTAGTTGACCCACCAGAGATGGAATCATTTAATTAACAGAATCATAAATTACATCATATATGTACAGTGATTGATTGATCAATTTCCTATAAATTAAACTTCAGCACAGATGGAGATCACGCATCCGTAACTTCTAGGAACAACAGAATCAAGTAAATAAGGTGATAAATTTACTTATATCTGCAGGCACTTTTTAACTTAAATGTTACTGGCACAGAGGAGGATAAATAAGAGGAAGGAGGAAGAAGAGGAGGGGTATTACCTTGAAATGAGTTTAACCAGAAACATGGCAGCTCTTCGGCGACATCAGCTAAATGCCAGTTCACTTGGATAACATCGACTTTTTACCTTGCGAAGACATCCGTCTCAGCTCCCGTAAAGGGCCAGCATTAAACGTACACTGGATCATCTGTCCAGCTACGTCCAAACAGGTCTCCCCGCGTGTTCCCAACAGCATCCCAGTCGTCCGCGTCAACTTGACTGAGGTAGCGGCTCTTGTTCCGGTTTGGTTTCAAGATGAAATATTCCAGAAAGGAAAGTTCATTAAGAACTTGGAACTTTACGCTTGAGTGGGTTTAAAGCGGCATGCTGTTAACCCTTGTTGAGGAATGAGGTTCTTGATGCGTGACCACATGTCCCACAGCTTAAGGGAAAGTTTCATTTCATCTGAGCTTCCCGTTAGAACATGAAGGGTTCCAAGAAGTTTAGAGCTTTTAAAGAGGGCTTGACATCAGCAGTACTCACTCCATTCATTGGCTCTTGTGATGAGAGTAGGAGTGGTTTATCCAAGGCCAGAGAGGTTACTTTAGGTCAGAAGAGTAAAGTTATAAGAAAATGTTTAGAAGTGAAACAGAATACAGACGCCAGTTAAATTATTAAACTTGCGTAACTGTTTCTAACTTCTAAACAAAACTGAAAAGTACAATATGATATGTCCTTCGACTTGGACAGAGTTTTGACTAACACCAATTGAAAAATAACAATGACCATTCAACAAATTGAAGAATAACACTGCTCATGCAAATAACACAAGGTTATGATTTGATTATATTTGAATTAGTACAAATTAAAGAGTCTTGGTGATTTAATTTGTGTCTTTGATTCAATATTAATGTAATAAAAAGTGTCCACTGTCTTTTCATGAAGATTTCAAGAAAAGTGTACCACTAAGAGTTTTCAGAGACCAGGTGTATCACTACAGTCCCCCTTTTTGGAAGTCATTGCCTGTCCATGGGGATGAGTTCCAACACGAAAGGATACTTCCAAGTGTCTCTGATCTTGATGTAATCCACCAAGTAAAAAAAAAATGTAATTCCCATATTGTTTGTAGGTAATTCCATACTGTTTGTTGGTAATACCAATGCGGCACAACTTTTTAATCCCTTGGACAACTGAGTCTGTAATCAAAGTCAAAGTCAAAGTCAACTTTATTGTCAGATCTGCAATATGTACAGGACATACACAGGACCGAAATTGCGTTTCTCTCAGTCCCTCGGTGCAACAGTAACCATCTAAACACTAAACACTAAAACATTTAATAAACATAAGCATAAAATAGTAAAAAAGTGTAATACTGTCCTGAGTTTTTTCATAATAGTATAAAAGTATGAAAATTTACACCAACACTGAAACACCAAACACCCAATGAACATAAGCATAAAATGAAATAATAAAAGTGTAATACTGTCCTGAGTTTTTGCATAGTACAGTAGTATGAAAAGTATAAAAACGTAAATCTATAAAATAAACTGAAGTTTCTAGCGTTGACATTTGCAAAGAGTGGCACAGCAGCATATAAGTTGATGTACACAGTATATGTATGAGGTAGTTGATGCCGGTATAGAGGCAAAGTGGCATATGAAGTAAGGCACATAAGGCACATTTGGCATCCTTAGATAAGGCTAGTCAGAGAATGCTGTATATGTATCTGCAGTAGTGTAGACAAAAGTAGTGTAAATGTAAACAGTAGTAATAAATGTAAAGCAGTAGTAATAAATGTAAACAGTATTAATAAATGTAAACAGTGAATGTAAACAGTAGTATGACTATAGGCAGTAATGTAATACAAACATTAGTGCAAATATGAGAAGTAGTGCAAACTGAATGAACACATGACCGAGAGTTCAGTGAACAACCCGTTTGATGACACAGAGTCCAGTGTTAAAAACTTTGTTGAGTGGCAATGTGTGAGAAAGTTTTTTGTGTTAAGGCAGTTCAAATGGGAGGGGGGGCAGAGCAGGCAGAGTGTTTAGCATTCTGACTGCCTGATGAACAGAGCTGTCTCTCAGTCTGCTGGTACGAGCCTGGAGACTCCTCAGTCTTTTTTTGGATTTTTTTTTAATCCATTGGAACAAAGTTTATAATCCACAGAGGTAATTCCACAATAATTGGAGTTGTTGATTTCATCAGCATGTAGAGGGGACCCTCGATTGATGTATAAGAGGCGACCACTGGATGAAAGTTGGAGACCAACGTTGGAGTTGCAGGTCCCCACATCAAATTTGTTGGCTGGCTGGTTTCCAGTCGGTGCCATTCTGGTTCTATGTGTTATGCATTTATGTGGTTTAGGTGGGCTTATGATTGGGAATTTATATTAGGCCTTACCTATATGCACCTGGGGTGTAAGCTATCATGGTTTAGATCAGCTACAGATACCAATTGAGGGGTGGGTCATGCTGTAAAAGTTAGATATAGGGATCTATACCTATCTATACCTAGAAGGTCAAGAAAGCTTCTGTAACGAATGCCTCATCTTCCAAACTATGCTTACACTCATAACTTAGTTAAAGTTAGATCTTTCATAGAGAAAGCAAATATAGTTTGGTTTCATTGTCTGTTGTCCTTTAGACGAACAACTTAGGTTTTTTGGTTTTTCCCTTTTAAATTTTTGAGTCAATGGCAAGACTTGTTTTTAAAAATTTTGGTAACCCCGAATAGGATTGTTCGAGTAGGCTAAATTTGAAAAGTTGTGAGATCAGTGTAGATTATGGTACCTAAAGTAGCATTAATCTATAATGGCTCTTCAAAAATTGAGGTTTAACAAATGAACTGCCTGTTGGCATAGTTAAATTCCAGTTTAGTCATTAACTTATGTTAATACAAAACCTCTTTTGGCTGGGAGTGTTCAGAACCAGTACAATATTTTAACAACAACAAAAGTAGTAATGTAGTAGTCTGTCTCATCTCCTAACTCTCTACCCTCTCACATGGTTTCCACAGAATTCTGCAACTCACTGATGTCATATTTCAATGAAAAGATTATTTCAATTCATAAACACCTTGGACCAAATACTGCCCCCAGCATCTATGTTGAACTCCCCCCTCCCTCCCTCCCTCCCTTTCTCTGTCTTCTCCCTCCCCTCTGCTGATGACATTGCTGACATTATCAGCAAGTCCAAGTCCTCATCCTGTCAACTTGACCCATTTCCCACAGTTCTTGTTAAATCCTGTCTCCCGTCTCTGCTCCCTATCATCACTAATATCATCCACTCCTCCCTAACCTCTGGCATTGTTCCCACAGCCTTCAAATCTGCTGCCATCACCCCCATCATCAAGAAACCAGGTCTTGACTTCACCAACTTCAATAATCTTCGTCCGATCTCCAATCTGCCCTTCATCTCCAAGATTCTTGAAAAAACTGTTGCTAGTCAACTTCACTCTCACCTGTCCAACAACAACATTTATGAAGAGTTTCAATCTGGATTTCGCCCCCACCATAGCACCGAAACAGCTCTAGTAAAAATTACTAACGACCTTCTTCTTGCTGCTGACTCTGGTCTTCTGTCCATCCTCATTCTTCTTGATCTAAGTTCTGCCTTCGACACCATCTGTCATTCTATCCTCCTCAACAGACTAACCTCCATTGGCATCTCAGGTACCCCGTTAGACTGGTTCAACTCCTATCTCTCTGACCGCACTCAATTCATTCAGCTTAAATCCTTCCGTTCCCAGTCTTCCCCTGTCTCCACGGGTGTCCCCCAAGGCTCTGTCCTCGGACCCCTCCTCTTCATCATTTACCTCCTTCCTCTAGGTCACATCTTCCGCAAATACGGCGTCCATTTCCACTGTTATGCTGATGACACACAGCTCTACTTGTCATCAAAACCTAACTCCACCCACCCACCCTCCATCCTCACCGACTGTCTCAATGAGCTAAATCACTGGTTTTCTAACAATTTCCTTCAACTAAACAGTAACAAAACAGAAATCATTCTTGTCGGTACCAAAAACTCTATTTCAAAATCAGAACATCTTCTCGTCCCCCTTAACAACTCTCTGCTATCCCCCTCCCCTCAGGTCAAGAGTCTCGGTGTCATCCTCGACACCACTCTCTCCTTCACTTCACACATCAACAATATTACTCGGTCTGCCTATTTCCACCTCCGTAATATTAACCGTCTCCGTCCTTCTCTCACACCCCGCTCCACAGCCATCCTGGTGCACAGTCTTGTGACTTCCCGTATCGATTACTGCAACTCCCTTCTCTACGGCCTCCCCAACAAATCTCTCCACAAGTTACAGATGGTCCAGAACTCAGCTGCCCGTGTCATCACTCAAACCTCCTACTATAACCACATCACTCCTGTCCTGCAGCAGCTCCACTGGCTCCCGGTTAAATCACGCATCATCTTCAAAATTCTACTTCTCACGTTCAAAGCTATCCACAACCTTGCCCCTCCTTATCTATCTGACCTCCTACAAATCTCCATCCCATCACGCTCTCTCAGATCCTCCTCTTCAGCTACATCTCCATGTACCCTCTGCCCACCTCTCCACCATGGGGAGCAGGGCCTTCACCTGCTCTGCCCCTCACCTCTGGAACGCTCTACCGCCAGACCTTCGAAACACCACCTCCCTTTCTCTGTTCAAGACTGCCCTGAAAACCCATCTCTTTAGACTAGCTTATCATTAACTTTACTAAATGTATTTTTATTATTTTGCATTTTATAATCTTTATGTATTTTATATTTCAATTTGTCACTGATAATGTTTGAACTATATTGTTTTGTTAAGTGTCCTTGGGTGTCCTGAAAGACGCTTATAAATAAAATTATTATTATTATTATTATTATAGTAATTAAGCAACTAGAAAACAACATTTCACTGCTTCAACTCACTCTGGTCACCAGATTCCAACATGTAACACACAAAAATACAGGTTGTAGCCTTATCCCCGATGTCAAGATAAATCCTACGGATTTAAACTGTTGTTAAGGTTAGTTTATGTTGTGGATTTTAGACTTAGTGTTTCTAAGTTCTAGTTGGAGTTGTTTCTTTTAACAACTAATTTAGCTTAAACCTAATTAGTTTATTTACTAATTTCTGCTTGGATGACCTTATTTTCCCATGGAGGATGTGAGTTTGTGAGATCTTTGTCTTTGTCATGGGCATGACCTAACATCACCCCCCTGTGGTCATGGGGGACCACGAACACAGGTGAGGATGTCAGTCCATGAGCACAAGTTAGGATGCATTTGACTAAATTTAGCTGTTTGCGCAGCTGATAGAGGACTGTACACAGGAACCTTCTAGGTTTTGGCCAAAGCTTCTTTATACGTTTACCTTACGTTTACCGTTATAAATTGAATTCATTATTATTATTATTATTACCTCTTTCTGTGTAATTTTGGTGTATCTCAACCATCAGTGCAGTCACATTTGTGTCTGATTGGTCAGTTTTCGACGTCACTGTCGTTGGTGTGTGAGCTTTCCCCCATTTTGTGGGATGAGGGGGTCTCGGCGTCTGTAACAGCAATGTCATGGTGACTGTCTGCGTCTTGTTGACTGTCAGCATCTGTGGCAACGTTGTTATTTGTGTGCTCTGAGTTGTTAACAATGATAGTGCTACTCATTGTTCCAGGTTAGTCATCCATGTTTGTATTATTTAAATTTTCTAACAAACTACTTATTTCCTCTGTCTCTTCTGAGCTTAGAGGTTTTGATTTGTTGCTTGTCTCGGACTGTTCTGTCCGAGGTGCAACAGGAGCAGGCCCTTGGCTCAGTTTGAACCACTTTGGGTCTTTTTAGAGCAGACACCTTCCTTTTGTGGCTTTTTGCTTGTCTGGACATTTTGTGTTTTCTTGGTTTCTGTAAAAGAGGGAGCTGATGCTCGCACCTCTTCCATCTCCAGTGGCTGGGATTTGACCTTTTCACCTGGGGACACCTCTAAGGGCGTTATGCTTTGCATGTAAGCTTCAAAAACATTTACAGCGCACTGTTTTATTTCTTCAATGGTTGTCCTTTCGAAGTTAGCCTTGATTCGTACTTTAATTTTTATCTCAGAGATGAGATTTTTGCTGAAAACAAATTTAAAGCCAACTTCTTCTTCTGACGCCCACCTGCCTTGTAAAATTCCTGGGCTCTGGGTCCTTCTTGGGGTCTTGGGCTCTGGTTGCTTTTTTGCCTGCCTCGGGCCATGGGAGGGCAGATCTCTGATGCTTCGCGGTTGCTATCGAATGTTCTATTGGAGGAACCTTTTTCACTTATGCATGCTCACAACCACACACAAATGGATGTAGGAATGTATATGTGGATATATGAAGATATATAGATGGGCATATGACTGAATAAGATTGTATATGTATGTATACTGTATATATAATTGTAGGTATGGGTATGTATATTTATGGAAATCTACTGCAAGGTCATAAATTTTAGTAGTCTTTATGCATGTGTAACCTGGTTGTATTTCTCCTTTGTTATAATTACACAAAGTATTGTTGTATTATTGTATATCGTTTCTTACCTGACTGAAACACCACTGTCATTATTTTAGCCGTGTTACTTTAAGATCGGAAACCCCTCCTTTTTATTTCTTCTTCTGTGGTTTTGTCTTTAAATTGTTTGCGCCCCTTAGACTCTCCCCTTTTGTCACGTTGTCTTGTGGGAGAGGTACGTGCTGTTTATTTTTCATTCAGTTCATTTATAGACCTATTAAGTTAATTTTTGTTATGCATTTTTGTTTTGTGTAGAACTTGGAGCGGGCAGTCTGTTACACGTTGTGTGTGTGTTATTCTCATCAGGTATGTTTTATAAGAATGTTTATTCAGCTCATTTGAAAGATGTAGCCCTTTTGTCACGTTGTCTTGTGGGAGAGAACTTGGAGCGGGCAGTCTGTAACACGTTGTTGTGAGTGTGTTATTCTCATCAGAATAAACCAAGTCATCCTGTTTAAAGACAAACCGTGTCACGGTCTGATCAATCCATAAAACCAGCACAACGCAGAAAGGATCCGGTTACACTTGTACTACTGTGTTCTGTCATGTACTTTGCAGGATTGCAGACGGAGGTTGGGTGTGTTTGACTTGTGCTTTTTTGTGGATAATGGTTGTGTTTTGTGTCTTACTTTCTGTCTTTCCTTTCTCTTTATAAAAAAAAATAATAATAATATTGGTGTGAGAGGATGGCTGTAAAGGTGAGAAGGGAGGCCATCTATAAATGAAAAAAAAAGAAAAAAAAGAGAATTGCGTTAAAATATGACTTTAATCGACCAATCACAACGTATGACGCAGAGCTCTTTCAACCAATCACAGCTCATGAAAACATGACGTTTTGCCACGTAACTTTAGATGTTAGCTTAGCTTATCTCAACTTACTGACTCTTATTGTACTCATAAAAATGCTTAAAAACACTGCAAAGAATTCTGAAAATATAGCGATTCACATTCAAACAGGTATACTAAACTACGCCCAGTAAAAACAGCAATATAACTGTTGCCGACACGGACTTTTTCGAACCGTATCTACAGCAACACATCAACTAGAGACAGGCCCGGGCCCAACCAAACCACGGCTGACAACACTAGCTTCAGACAGAATATGCTTTTATTTCTGCTTTAAAATGCAAAATACCACAAAACAAGCAATCTTGCAGATGTAATAATGAGCTTATTAGGCAAAATTTTGACGCGGCGGTCAAAACAATGAATTTCACAATCAGCTGTGACACGTTCCCGGAACCGGGTCCAGTAGAGCTCAGAGCCACCGAACCACACAGCAGTGACAATTCTTTAACCCAAAGCTTCATCAAATCATTTTTGGCTTGTTATGTTATATAATGCCTCTAAGTTTGAATGTAATTTATGTATTTTATTTCATAAGTTTTTTTTTAAAGGAGCAGATGTTATAAGATTTTATCTTCTCTCTGCTTCCTTTCATTTTCTTTGTAAATTGTTATTTTTTGTTTTGTTTTAATATTTACTCAATTTTACCTGAAAATGAATAAAGTTTTGAAAAAAAATAGACGTTTAAAGAGTTGCTTAATGACAACTTTAGCTTCAAATGACATCAAACATGCAATTCATGCAGCGTTCTGAACATATTTCCAGCCAAAAATTATCTTTTAAGAGTCAAAAACTTGGATATTATCGTTACGGCTGGCTCAGGCCGAACACATTAAAGGGACACAAGACACAAGAAGGCAGAAGGTAAATTAAAAAGGTTTATTGAAAACTGCCCGACTCCTCCCTCCAGGTGCGGAGTGCACCGTCTTCTGGCACAGGGTCAGGAAAAAGCAAAAGAAAGACAAAAAGTTCAAACAAATGGTGGACAGAGTGAGTCAGCCAAAAACAATATAACGTCACCAGCGCAGGGCCAACCCATAAAAACAGGGCCGTCGAAGCCTGTCTGGTGACGGACTACCTAACCAAAGGGGACTCTAGGGGTAAAAGAAAACCGAGAACTGAGCTACCGATCTCACTCTGTCATTAGGCAAACAAAAAGACTCCAAACAGCTGGCCACCCCAGCCACACAACCTCCTAGTTAAACCAAGCTAACCAAACCTCACAGGTCAGCCTCCCTCTTCAAAGCAGGATCCAAAAATCACCAATGCAGCCTACAGCCACCAAGTGCACCAAGCACTACAAAGCCAAAAATGATGAGCAACCACTCCTAAGTGTGTCAAGCACAGTCAAACTTCACAAGCACACATGAACAGACACTTTCTAAGTGCATCTATAGCACAGTCAGGACCAAACATGAGCAATCAGCTACTCACCAACCATCTTCTAAACAGAAGATCAACCTTCCTGACAGGGGTGGGCGGAGAACACCCCACAGTACCCAAACAGTACCCAAACAGCTCAGCAACAAAGCAACCAAACTCTGAGCTCACAACACTCTGCATTCAAGCACAGTCACTTTGAAGTATATATAGGCGTGTCACTCAGGTCCTCCTGGCTGAACACACAAGCCTGATCATAATCAGACTAATTAACCAACAAAACTTGACTGCAGTCAACATATACAAAAAACTGTAGGTGTCAGCATGGGTAGCTTCCTCAGGATACATAACGCCTCCACCACCAGTGTTTTGTATGGGGTGGTGTAGATGTTAAGTAAAAACATCGTACATGACCCATACAAAAAAAGTGAGGTTAAGTGTAGCGGTCCTCATCACTCAAACAGACTAAAAACCTCATTAAAACTAGTCTGTCAAACCGCTAACAAATAATCTACAGGTACACTCAAAAGGTTTTAAAACCAAAACGACGTCTTGGGTCTGGTTGTATCCTAAAAAGCTTTTGCTTATCAACCCGCCAAACACCAACACCATGTTTGATGAGGTTAATCAGAAAACAAGAGCGTTGTCTCTCATTTGTAGACAGAGGGCAGCTGTTGTAGACAGAGGGCAGCTGTTCTCCTCCACTTCAGTACTGGTCAGTACTGGACAGCTCTCTCTGGTCGGCTGTAACAACACCTTTTTGTCAGTTTTAGCAGCTTTGATTTCAGCTACTCTGTA
>JBBPBX010064146.1:0-10473 GCA_038048925.1 Garcialebias charrua | reverse complement strand
TATCTGTACCACTTTACAATAAGGCTCACCTTTTAGATGGCTAATAAATAGATCATATATATGTTATTAATTCCTCATTATATTTTTATAAATAATAACTGCTTATTATGCATTAATTAAGGGTGACAGAGACAAAACTGACCAGTTTCTTGCCAAATAGTGATCCAAATCTGTTCACCTTTATATTTCATCTAAAGTTGTTAATTAAACATTTCAGACTAAGTTACTAACTTGTAAGCACAATAAGCATATGTAAACCTATTTTATAGGATAAATTAGCTGTAGATACTTATAATTCAGTGATAAAGTACAAACTTATATGCTAAAGAAATAGATTTACAAATTATTATTGTGCTTACAAGGTAGTAACTTAGTCTGAAATGTTTAATATAACAACTCTAGATGAACTATATAGGTGAACAGATTTGGCAAAAACTGGTCAGGTTTGTCTCTCTGTCATTTTTAATTAATGCATATAAACAATTATTAATGATTTATAAAATGTTTATAAAGGAATTAATAATGTATTTATGAACTATTTTTAGCCATCTATGAGGGGAGCCTTATTGTAAAGTGGCACAGTTTCATTCAGACCAAATGTCACGTGCTACTCAGCCAGCCTCAGAAAACTTTGACCAGTCAGTCACGTCTCCCTTCTGATGACAGATAAAGTGTATTTCCATATACATTTTTTTATTCTTCTTTTTTTTATGTGTGTTATGATGGCCCATTTTTGTAACCCAACTGTATTTTATGTGTCAGGCTTATTGTGGGTGGAGGATCATCAGTGAGTAGCACAGTGATGTACAAAAGCTGATTAAGGGAATATCATTTAGAAGTTACTTACCCTGGTACTGTATTAGTTATGTTTGGCTGAGTGCAGCATACATGATACAAATCATGATTTATATGTATTGGTTAGGAAACCTCACTGCTTTGTTTTCTTGTTCACAGTCAGAATACCATTTCTGTTTGACTGCATTTTATCCTGTACATAATCTATATTGAGAAAAAATTAATTTTGGATACTTTTTTATGTTTGTTTCAAATATCAATTTCCTTTTTTTTTCCAATAATGTCTCTGCTCATGTTTTGTCTGTAAAATAAAACATAAAATAAATTTTCTGTGTGTCTTTTTTTAGCTCAACAACTGTGTGTAGGTCTAACAAGGTTGAATCAGGTCAGGTATTTTCTGCTGAGAGCCTTTCCAAAAAAAGGAAACAAAACAAACAAAGCAAAGGTGAAAGGTTAAGGTATAATTATTCAGACATTATTAGAAACAACAAACTTAATAAGAAGAAGGGAAACAACATAGGTTGTTTTATAAATTCTTATTTTATGCAGATTTGGTCACTTCTTTGAAAGAGTTTTTAATTTCATTTTGAAATTCTGTTGTTTTAACATTTTACTTTTCAAGCAGAAAATGGTTTTTTCCTTTATTGGCTTCTGATAAGGCCAGCATTATTGATCTGCCACTTTTTTCTGTACATCTTTCAGCAAAGAGGGTTTGCCAGTCGGGGATAAGGTTTGCATAGGAGGACATCTTTCTGGTAGTTTTGGAACAGATGTTAACTTTTATTTGTTTTGTTTATTGGCTCATGTTGAATGAGTGCCCTTTTAACTTTTACATTTTCTGGTAAAGAGCAGCCAGGTTATTTTAATTTTTACTGGTTTGATTTGTTTCCCCCTTTGGGGCATATGAATTTGTTTGATAATGTATTTTGTTTCTTTTTTTGTATATTTATTTATTAATGTTTTGCATAATGATACAGAAAGTGTTTGGATCTGAATGGGTTCTTTTAAAAATATATATTTTTTAGAAAATGCAAAACCAAAAAAAAAAAAAAAAATTTAAAGTTTTTTTTTTAATTTAAAAAGAGGGGGAGATAGATCTGTAAAGAAAAAAGAGATCCGGGCCCTATGGGTCATTTTACTATTTCTCTGTTCATTTTGTTTGCTGTAAGCAAAGCTATGAGAAACATTTATTTGAGGTTGTGTTTTAACTTTTTCTGTTTTGTACTCAAGAGGCTCTGAGGAAAATTTGGGATTCACGGTTTCCAGACAGGGGGGATACGGTCTGGCCCCCGCGTCCAGAAAAGGTCAAGTCATGACCTCAGAATATTTGCACTCACTACAGACGAACACCTACATCCATCCATTATCTTCCATTTGAACCAAAGTCATGTCTCGAGAGCAGCAGTTTGAGCAGGAGGCCCAGACATTTCTTTCCACAGCCACCTCTTCCAGCTCTTCTGAGAGGACTACAAAGTGTTCCCAGGCTAACTGAGAGACGTGGTCTCTCCAGCATGTCCTAGGTCTTCCCCAGGGTCTCCTCCCAGTCGGACATGCCCAAAGTACAACCCTAGGTAGGCACTGTTGGGGTTACCTTGACCCCACCGAGTCGTTGATCGAAGAGGTACCTTCAGGTGACTTCGCCTTCAATTTAACACATTTGTTTTCACACCATTAAAAGTGTACATGTACAATATTAAAAACCGAATGCATTCGGGAGACAACAAGTACAGTACGTCACTTTGATTCTAGCGACCCAAAAACCCTAAGGTTTTCTGAGAGCACGTGCAGTGGATTATAAATCTTTCCTAGTCCTACCTCTTTCTAGGGTGCATCCCATTTTGATTGGTTCAGACTATTAACAGTGAGGAAGGGGGTCTTTTTGTATTAGCTGAACAAGTTGCTAGCTTCTCGCCCTCTTCTGCCTTAAAGCTGCTATACAGTATGTAACTTTTCTAACAATATATTTTTAACATATTTCTTCACTCTGTCACTAGACTGATGTTAGAGAGGTAATCTCTGGAAAAAAACAAAACAAAAAAAATATTGTCCCCTTGCTTCTCCAGGTGGTAAATAGGCATTTCTAAAAAGAAAAAGTGACCCGCCATTAACCAGCCAATAAAAACAGAGTTTGTAACCAGCCAATAAAAACAGAGCTTGAATTTGAATTTCAGCAGACCATGGGAGAGCAGAGCCATATATGGATGAGGGGGAGGGATCAGAATGCTTTGCCTGTTGGAATTTTTTCTAAGTGATGCAGTTCTACAGAAACTGCAGACTGAACCTTTAAGGCTGGTTTATACTTCTTGTTGCACGTCTTTTACGTTGAGTGAAAAAAAGTTGCGCAACTTCCATCTGCACTTCCGCTGCAATCCCCCGGTGACAGCTGTCCTATACATTGCCCCCAGTCAGCACTGCGAGACACGGAGGTTGCGGCTCAGAGCGTGATTGGTTCAAAGTTTGTGGGCGTTTTTTGTTTGGATGTCCATATATGGTGTATCACACCGCTACACGCTACCCGCTACTCTTTTAGAAGCCGGTTCTTGTTTTTGCTTTGACAAACATAATAATAATAATAATAATGAATTCCATTTATAATGCACTTTTCATTAATAAAAATCTCAAAGTGCTACAAATTGTAATAAAGCAAAGATCAAAATAAAACAAGTGATAAAATCAAATAAAATCAATAATAATATCGACTAAGATCAAGATAAAATCATGTGGATGCAGATTAGGCTTGCTTAAAAAATAAATAAAATAAAACAAGTAAAATCAATAAAATCAAGTAAAATCAATAATGATATCAGCTAAGATCAAAGATAAAATCATGTGGAGGCAGAATAGGCTTGCTTAAAAAGAAAGGTCTTTATGCTGCTTTTAAAGTCAACCAGTGACTGTGGAGCTCTCAGGTCATCAGGGAGGGAGTTCCACAGGCGGGGGGCAGCCACACAGAATGCTCGGTCTCCCATGGTCCTCAATTTGGTCCGAGGAATATGAAGGAAATTACTGTTCTGTGATCGTAGAGACCGGGTGGATGAATATGGTGCAAGAATGTCCTTTAGATAGTCAGGTGAAGTGCCGTGCAAGCATTGATGGGTAATGAGAGCAGTTTTGTACTGAATTCTGTAGGTGACAGGAAGCCAATGGAGGTTATGGAGAATGGGTGTAATATGTTCAAATTTACGAACTCTCAACAGAATCCTTGCTGCACTGTTTTGAATGTATTGAAGTTTCTGAAGGTTTTTGCCAGGGATACCAATAAACAGGGAGTTGCAGTAGTCGAGCCTGGAGGAGACAAAGGCATGGACGAGTTTCTCAGCATCAGGAAAAGTCAGAGATGGGCGAAGTCTGGAGATGTTTCGAAGATGGAAGAAGCAGGTTTTAAACAGATGCTTAATGTGATTTTCAAATGTAAGATGNCCTCAGGTGGACGACCGGGAGACTGTCCATTGCGCAGGACCCCCTCCGGTGGACGACCAGGAGGCAGTCCACACTGCAGAGAAACCTCAGGCGGGCGTCCCGGGGGCCATCCATTGAGCAGGAACTCCCATCGAGGACGAGGCCTCAGGACGGTCGAAGACGAGGGTGGGACCCTCCAGGGCCCACCTAAAACAGGAGCCCCCTCATGCGGCGCAGCGGCGCCAAGCGTAGAGATGTCTCTGGGCGTCGAGACATCAGCCGTAGAGACCTCGAGTGTGGAGACCTCGAGCGTGGAGACCTCGAGCGACCACCCGGAGCAATAAACGCGAGGGGGTCTCTCCTGAGACCCCTCCGGACAGCAGTGAGGGGGTCTCTCCTGAGACCCCTCCGGACAGCAGTAGACGTAAGGGGATCCCTCCAAGGACCCCTCAAGACAATAGACGTGAGGGGGTCCCTCCAAGGACCTCTCAAGACAGGATACACGAGGGGGTCCCTCCAAGGACCCCTCAAGACAGGATACACGAGGGGGTCTCTCCTGAGACCCCTCTGGACAGGACACGTGAGGGGGTCTCTCCTGAGACCCTTCTGGACAGCAGTAGACGTGAGGGGGTCCCTCCAAGGACCCTTCTGGACAGCAGTAGACGTGAGGGGGTCCCTCCAAGGACCCCTCAAGACAGGATACGTGAGGAGGTCCCTCCAAGGACCCCTCAAGACAGGATACGTGAGGGGGTCTCTCCTGAGACCCCTCTGGACAGCAGTAGACGTGAGGGGGTCTCTCCTGAGACCCCTCTGGACAGCAGTAGACGTGAGGGGGTCTCTCCTGAGACCCCTCTGGACAGCAGTAGACGTGAGGGGGTCTCTCCTGAGACCCCTCTGGACAGCAGTAGACGTGAGGGGGTCTCTCCTGAGACCCCTCTGGACAGCAGTAGACGTGAGGGGGTCTCTCCTGAGACCCCTCTGGACAGCAGTAGACGTGAGGGGGTCTCTCCTGAGACCCCTCTGGACAGCAGTAGACGTGAGGGGGTCCCTCCAAGGACCCCCTGAGACTGGATACGTGACCCTCCATCGACGTGGAGGCGTCAGCGATGAATGGACCCTCCATCGACGTGGAGGCGTCAGCGACGAGTGGACCCTCCATGGATGTGGAGGCGTCTGCGGTGAGTGGACCCTCCATGGATGTGGAGGCGTCTGCGGTGAAGTGGACCCTCCATGGATGTGGAGGCGTCAGTGAAGAGTGGACCCTCCATGGATGTGGAGGCGTCTGTGATGAGTGGACCCTCCATGGAGTGGAGGCGTCTGCGATGAGTGGACCCTCCATGGATGTGGAGGCGTCTGCGATGAGTGGACCCTCCATGGATGTGGAGGCGTCTGCGATGAGTGGACCCTCCATGGATGTGGAGGCGTCCCGCGCCGAGACCCTCTGTAGTGGCGGAGGCGTCCGTCGCGCCGAGACCCTCTGTAGTGGCGGAGGCGTCCGTCGCGCCGAGACCCTCTGTAGTGGCGGAGGCGTCCGTCGCGCCGAGACCCTCTGTAGTGGCGGAGGCGTCCGTCGCGCCGAGACCCTCTGTAGTGGCGGAGGCGTCCGTCGCGCCGAGACCCTCTGTAGTGGCGGAGGCGTCCGTCGCGCCGAGACCCTCTGTAGTGGCGGAGGCGTCCGTCGCGCCGAGACCCTCTGTAGTGGCGGAGGCGTCCGTCGCGCCGAGACCCTCTGTAGTGGGCGAGGGACCCTCTGGAGACGGCGTAGAGGCAACGTCCTCAGTTGGTGATGCAGCGCCCTCTGTAGGTGATGCAGCGTCCTCTGGTGCCAACGGCGGTGCAGCACCCCCTGGTGCCAACGGCAGAACCGCACCCACTGGTGCCAACGGCAGAACAGCACCCCCTGGTGCTTCAGACAGGACCACACCCCCTGGTGCTTTGGGAGCAGCGCCCATAGCGCCCTCCATCTTGGCCTTACTCTCCTCCTGCCCCATCTTAGCCAAAGTTAGGATCTGAATGAAACCTGGGTCAATTACAGAACAGGGACTGTTAACAATGATGTCTACAATAATGGAGTATGTCTTATATTTGTAACAAGGGTCCGGTTTATTGACAGCAGCATAAAACAGTCTTTTTATCTGCTGGAAAATTAGATTGGCCTCCTCAGATCTCCGTCCCACAGCGACCCCTGTGGTCGAGGTGGGATCTCCTTCAGTGTGTCCTGCAGGCTCTTCCTGTGTGAGTCCTGCAGGAGTAGCGACCCCTGTGGTCGAAGTGTGAGCGGGCTGCTCCCTTTGTGGAGGAGTTTTGTGAGGACGCTTCCTCTCAGCTGTGTGGCGTGCAGGAGTCTCCGTGACTCCTGCAGACGTGGTGTGAGGGGACACATGCCCCCCCTTCAAAGCACGTCTCCCCTGAGACGTCACAGTGCACGGACGTGGGTACCCCTCCCCCTTTGAAACGCCCGCCGGCTCTTCTGACAGCGTGGGAGAACTAGCAGGCTGAAACCCGGAAGTGCGCGGCTTCGCCGGTCGCCGCCTTCTCCTGCGGCCTCGTGTCTCCGGAGCTGGAAACGGCAGGAGTCCTCCCGGGTCCGAATCTGACTCGTCGTCGGACACATCCCACAGAGAGATGGCTCGTGCAGGAGCGAAGGAGGTGAACCGGTCGGAGCAGCCGCCCCGACGCTCCCTCGCTCGCTCTGCTATCAGCATGGGAGATGGAAGCTGCTCTGGCTCGGACCTGTTGCTGCTCCAAGCGGGCTCGGTTCGAAACCCGCCAACTCTGATGGCTGCAGCCTCCCTCCGAGCAGACATCTTCAGCCTCTAGGTGAGTCTATGTTACCTGTCCGCGGGACTCAAAATGGTCGGGTCATTCTGTCACGGTGGTGCGGTGTGTGGTTGATGAGTCCCGTGGTGCAGACAGGTAGACTTCAGAGGCACGAGTAAAACCAAAATACTTTAATAAGATGAAAACAAAACAACTGACGAGGCAGTTACAAAACTATACGGACGCTCTACAGTGGCTGAGTACTAAACACTAAACACTAAACACTAAACCCAAACAGGAAGACGAGATGTACTCACAGACCAAGGAGCTGGGGAACGACACACCAGGGTAACAGGGACAATGACCCGACAATGAGACACACATGACTGCTGACTAATATACACAACCTAATTAACGCTGAACACAAACACCTGTGACGCTGAGCAGACACACCAACAGAGGAACAGACACAGGATGTAAGGAGGGGATGGAGCCAATCCTTACAGAGGATTGATTAATACCAACATACAAAGCATTACAATAATCAAGTCTGGAGGTCACAAAGGCATGGATGGCCTTCTCCAGATCACCACGGCTGAGAAATGACTTGACTTTAGAGAGCAGACGGAGCTGGAAAAAGCTGGTCTTGACAACAGAACTGATCTGTTTATCAAGCTTTAAGTTGGAGTCAAGCTGCACTCCAAGATTTCTGACCACCGGGTTGAAGTGGGGGAGGGGAAAACCAACACTGGGACTGGGAAGGATGTTGCTGGTGTCATCAGGTGCACCAAATAAAATGCATTCAGTTTTATCTGTGTTTAGGTGGAGGAAGTTTTGAGAGAGCCAGTGCTTAATGTCATTTAAGCAGTTGACAAGAGTGTTTGAACTGAGTGAGGGGTTGGGAGTGACTGGCAGATAGATTTGTAAATCGTCTGCATACATGTGAAAAGACAGGTTATGACGTGCAATGATTGATCCTAATGGCAGCATGTAAAGAGAGAAGAGGACTGGCCCTAGAATAGATCCCTGTGGTACGCCAGAGGTCAGAGGGGTTGATGAAGAGGAGGACAGATCACCTATCATGACAGAAAAAGTTCTCCCAGACAGGTAAGATTTGAACCACTCAAGCACAGCTCCCTGGAGGCCAACCAGCTGAGACAAGCGGTTGATTAGTACCTGATGGTCGACGGTGTCAAAAGCTGCTGAGAGGTCTAACATCACCAGCAGAGCAGGGTTTTTTGCATCCAGAGACAGAAGAATGTCATTCTGCACTTTGAGCAGTGCAGATTCAGTACTGTGACGAGCTCGAAAACCTGACTGAAATTTTTCAAACAGGTTGTTGAGTTCTAGAAAAGATTGAAGTTGAATAAAAACAATCTTTTCTAGGACCTTTGATAGAAATGACAGATGGGAAACTGGCCTGAAATTAGAGAGAGCTGTAGGATCTAGGCCTGGTTTTTTGAGAAGAGGCCTGACCACAGCATGTTTGAAAGCAGATGGCACAAAACCTGAAGATAGACAGCTGTTAATAAATGACAAAACACAAGGACCAATTACATCAAAAGAATGTTTGAATATTTTTGATGGAATGATGTCCAGAGAACAGTTAGTTGGTTTCATCTGCTGAACCACCTTGATGAGGTGAGGCAGTGAAACCAGGTCAAACTGGTCAAAAACAGCAGTGGTTATTGCAGATGCACATGACTGGATGGTGTTGGATGGACTGACAATGTTCTGCCTGATAGAGTCTATTTTGTTGACAAAATAGCTCTGAAAGTCGTCACAGGTAGACTGTGTGGCAGTTTTCAGAACATTGACAGATGGATTGATAACAGACTGGAGTGTGTTGAATAGCGTCCTCGGCCGGTTGGAGCTGGTGGTGATTAAATTGGAGAGGTACTGTGACTTGGCCTGCTTCACAGCATTTTGATAATCACAGAGACAGTCTCTCAGTATTCCCTGGGATACATGAAGCCGGTCGCGCTTCCATTTTCGCTCTGCTTTTCTGCAACGTTGTCGAAGAGCTCGCGTCGTTTCGTTGAGCCATGGTGATGGTCTGTTTTTTGAAGATGCCTGTTTGAGAGGAGCGATGGAGTCCAAGATCGTTGTGCAGGTGTGATGGAAGGAGGTGATGAAGTCCTCAGGATGTAGAGATGGGTCCAGGCTGACAGCAGAGCAAAAGTCAGTGCTCTTAAAGGCATCAGTGAACTGACTTGGGGTGGATGGGGTGATGGAGCGGCAGAGACGTGCTGGGAGAATAGCCTTCGGTGCAGGAGAGGTGAAAAATTCAAATAATATGGGAAAATGGTCTGAAATACAGGTGTCCAGGATCTCCACAGCAGGTATTTGAAGGCCGTGGGAGATAATTAAATCCAGTGTATGACCCTGACTGTGCGTGGCCCCCGAGACCGACTGCGACAGGTTAAAAGAGTCCAGAAGGTCCTGAAACTCACATCCAAGCTGATTACTTGGGTAGCAGATGTGTGCGTTGAAGTCTCCACAGAAAAGCCAAGAGTCAAACTTTGGCAGCAGGTCAGCCAGTAGTTCTGAAAACTCACTGAGAAAGTTTTTATTGTATTGTGGAGACCGATAAAAGAGGCCACACAGCAGAGGTTTAGCAGATTCCAGCACAAAAAACATGCTTTCAAAGCTGTTGTAGTTTTTCTGAGGCAACATGCGGCATTTGAACGCCTCCTCATTGAACACAGCAGCGAGCCCTCCCCCACTTCCAGCCACACGCGGTGCGCTCAGATAAGAAAAACCAGGTGGGAGGAGTTCTGAGAAGCAGCTGTTGTCTCCTGTCTTTTGCCAGGTTTCAGTAATCAGGAACAGATCCAGACGATGAGTTGAGATCAAATCACTTAATATAAAAGTTTTATTTGTGATCGATCTGGCGTTAAACAGTGCTGCACGGGTTGGAACGCAGCCAGTTACGTCACTCTCAGCTCGAGCGAGCGGGCGGAGGTTCTGTTTAACGCAGCCTCGCTTCACAGTCCTCACCGGGGGACAAGATGGATACTGATCGCTGGCGTCATGATTGATAGCAACAAGGCATCTGTGGCGACGAGCGAAGGAACGACGGACATCAAAGACGCTGAATTCAGGAGGTAAGTCAGCCGTCGGCGTGTTGTGAGACGAGAGATACTTTTTAAACCTCACCAGTACGCCTGCCCTCGTTCCGCGTCTTCTGCGTCGCTTGTTGCGTGGCAACGTGGTCGCGTTGCGTTGTAAGTACGCTGGAATGGACGCCAGGAACGGTGGAGGTGGAGGAGGCTTAAAATGTCCATATTTGCCAGTAGCCGGTGTGTTGATCAGCGAGTCTTGGAGACTTAGAAGAGTTGAGCGATCATAGACCAGAAGCGAGGATGCATCGTCGATGAAAAAAAGGCAGAACACGAACAGCAGTAAAAAGTTCAGGAGAGGAGTTAGATAGCAAGCCATGACAACCGGCGCCATCTTGGAAAGTATATATATATATATATATATATATATATGTATATATATATATATATATATGTA
>JBBPBX010064145.1:6077-20338 GCA_038048925.1 Garcialebias charrua | reverse complement strand
TTCTGAAGTCCACAATCATCTCCTTTGTCTTCTTCACATTCATGTGAAGATTATTCTCTTTGCACCAGCTCTCCAGGTGTTCCACCTCCTGTCTGTAGCTGGACTCATCATTGTTTGTGATGCATCCCACCACCGCTGTATCATCTGCAAACTTAACAATATGACAGCCTGGAAGTGTGGCTGTACAATCATATGTGAGCAGAGTGAACAGAAGGGGGCTCAGCACACATCCTTGAGGAGAGCCAGTGCTGAGGGTTATGGTGGAGGAGGAGAAGTTGTGGATCTTCACGGACTGTGGTCTGTCTGTTAAGAAGTCTAGTACCCAGTTACAAATAGAGGGGCTTAGTCCAAGTGTAGATAGTTTGTCTATCAGAGTTTGGGGGATCATGGTGTTGAAGGCAGATGTGAAGTCCACAAAGAGCAGACGCACGTATGAGTCCTTCTGATCCAGGTGGGTGAGAGCAGTGTGGGCCACGGAAGAAATGGCGTCCTCTGTTTATCGGTTCTCACGGTATGCGTATTGATGAGGGTCCTCGTTGATGTTGACAGTTTTCTTGATGTGGGACATGACCAGTTTCTCAAAACATTTAGCGACTATCGGGGTGAGGGCCACTGGTCTATAGTCATTCAGACCAGTCACTGTGGAGCTCTTTGGGACTGGGATGATGGTGGCGGTCTTCAGGCAGGTGGGAACTGACTCCAGTGCAAGTGAGGTGGTGAAGATGTCAGCCAGCACCTCACAGAGCTGGTCCGCACATTCCTTCAGAACTTTCCCTGGGATGTTGTCTGGTCCGGTTGCTTTATGAGGATTAATCTTCCTGAGACTGCCTCTCACTTCTGCTGCGGTCACTCTGAGATGCTCTTCATCTGGTGATGAGGTGAGTCTGGTGCTAGCTGGTCTGTTTGGATCATCAAAACGTGCATAAAACTTATGCACGTAAACTTAAACTAACTCACTCACCAGTGTTGCCAGATTGGGCGGTTCACCGCGATTTTCCTTCTTACTTTTGCGGGTAGAGATTGCTTTGGGTGGGTGGGACTCTATCTGGCAACACCGGTCACACCGGTGTTTACACGCGTGTCTTTACATTCGGGGCAGCGTCGGGACCCTCCATCAATGTAGAGGCGTCTGCGGCACCCTCCATCAGTAGTTGGGGCGTCTTCTATAGCAACTTCATCCGGCGAAGCCATGCTGTCCGTGACGCTGACTTGCTAGGGGCTCTGCTAGCATTAGCATCTCTCGAGACAACGTTACCTCTCAACGAGAGATATCGCGGGAGTTTAATATCGCGAGATCTCGTACAACGAGATCTCGTTACACCCCTACCTGTACATCACCACCTTGTGCCTAACAGTGAGTTGAACTTGTTTTCTGTCTGTTTTCTGTTTTTATTGCAGGTCATGACCCTGCTTTAACTTCACATGTTCATGTTTGTGTCTCTTTCAACAGACAAAACCTGTTGGCACCTGACGTCATGGGCAGACCTGTGTCCTCTGCTCTCTCCTCACCATCCTCCTGCAGCTCCTCTCCATCACTTGTGCGTCACCACCTTGTGCCTAACAGTGAGTTGAACTTGTTTTCTGTCTGTGTTTTCTGTTTTTATTGCAGGTCATGACCCTGCTTTAACTTCACATGTTCATGTTTGTGTCTCTTTCAACAGACAAAACCTGTTGGCACCTGATGTCATGGGCAGACCTGTGTCCTCTGCTCTCTCCTCACCATCCTCCTGCAGCTCCTCTCCATCATCACTTGTGCGTCACCACCTTGTGCCTAACAGTGAGTTGAACTTGTTTTCTGTCTGTGTTTTCTGTTTTTATTGCAGGTCATGACCCTGCTTTAACTTCACATGTTCATGTTTGTGTCTCTTTCAACAGACAAAACCTGTTGGTACCTGACGTCATGGGCAGACCTGTGTCCTCTGCTCTCTCCTCACCATCCTCCTGCAGCTCCTCTCCATCATCACCTGTGCGTCACCACCTTGTGCCTAACAGTGAGTTGAACTTGTTTTCTGTCAGTGTTTTCTGTTTTTATTGCAGGTCATGACCCTGCTTTAACTTCACATGTTCATGTTTGTGTCTCTTTCAACAGACAAAACCTGTTGGCACCTGACGTCATGGGCAGACCTGTGTCCTCTGCTCTCTCCTCACCATCCTCCTGCAGCTCCTCTCCATCACTTGTGCGTCACCACCTTGTGCCTAACAGTGAGTTGAACTTGTTTTCTGTCTGTGTTTTCTGTTTTTATTGCAGGTCATGACCCTGCTTTAACTTCACATGTTCATGTTTGTGTCTCTTTCAACAGACAAAACCTGTTGGCACCTGATGTCATGGGCAGACCTGTGTCCTCTGCTCTCTCCTCACCATCCTCCTGCAGCTCCTCTCCATCATCACTTGTGCGTCACCACCTTGTGCCTAACAGTGAGTTGAACTTGTTTTCTGTCTGTGTTTTCTGTTTTTACTGCAGGTCATGACCCTGCTTTAACTTCACATGTTCATGTTTGTGTCTCTTTCAACAGACAAAACCTGTTGGCACCTGACGTCATGGGCAGACCTGTGTCCTCTGCTCTCTCCTCACCATCCTCCTGCAGCTCCTCTCCATCACCTGTGCGTCACCACCTTGTGCCTAACAGTGAGTTGAACTTGTTTTCTGTCTGTGTTTTCTGTTTTTATTGCAGGTCATGACCCTGCTTTAACTTCACATGTTCATGTTTGTGTCTCTTTCAACAGACAAAACCTGTTGGCACCTGATGTCATGGGCAGACCTGTGTCCTCTGCTCTCTCCTCACCATCCTCCTGCAGCTCCTCTCCATCATCACTTGTGCGTCACCACCTTGTGCCTAACAGTGAGTTGAACTTGTTTTCTGTCTGTGTTTTCTGTTTTTACTGCAGGTCATGACCCTGCTTTAACTTCACATGTTCATGTTTGTGTCTCTTTCAACAGACAAAACCTGTTGGCACCTGACGTCATGGGCAGACCTGTGTCCTCTGCTCTCTCCTCACCATCCTCCTGCAGGTCCTCTCCATCATCACCTGTGCTTCAACACCTTGTGCTAACCCTGTCATGTATCCACATCAATGACTGCTGCCAAAACAGGAAAACACACCTGACCTGATGGACAGACCTGCTCTCATCAAGACCACACACCTGACCTGAACTCACATCTGGACTCCCATGTACCCATCATTCAGTGTTTCCCCTACCATTATACAAGCGGGGTGCGCCACCCCGTCAACAGAACTGAGCACCCCGCCTACCAGACCAAACTTGACCCACCCACCCAGCACTGGCATTGCACTAAGCTAGCAGCACAAAATACAGGCTCTCTAGCTAAAAAGCTAAAGGGAGCGCTCACGTTGCCTCTCCCCTCGTGCTGAATGCCCCCTGCCCCTACAAGCTGCACTCAGACGTGTCCGTCCCCCGTCAACAAAAATCATGGATGAGATGAGCACTCCGCCATGGCAAGTTAACTAGGGGAAACACTGCATCATTCATGGTTGAATCATTGCTCAATGGCTAAGCTGTTCCATCTGATCCATGAGAACCACCTAATAAGCCTGTCTACCTCAACTTCAATCAAAGTAAGGGAATTTTCGATGCTTTTTTTGTGCTGCTTCTAGCTTTTTAAAGTTCCTGGACTGTACACTAAGGCACTGGTTTTTCATACATGATGGTTGCAACATGTTTCTGATGGATGCCAATTGCTCCTGATGATGTGATTTGATAATGATAGTTGAAAACTGTTTATGATGGATACCAATTGCTCCTGATGGTTGAGAAATGTTTATGATGGATCTGCTTTGCTAATGATGGTTGAGAACTGTTTCTGAAACGACACTGAAGTTGTTAATGTGTGAACACATGTTGGATCACCAGATTTCTCGCTCCATGTTTTAAAAAGGAGGGTCTGAATGTATTTATGTAGGATCACCAGATTACTCGCCCCTGAAAGAGGGTTAGTTTTACTAGAACTTCATACTGAATATGTGACCCATCACATCATCAAACGGGGGTTAAAGTCAAATTTGGTCTAAATGACCTACAAGCAAACATATATATTACTGACTTTTAGAAATACATTTTCTTACTTAGATCATCCTGACAAATTCATCGTGTTGTCTTAATAATCAGGAAAATTGTTTGATATTTGGTGTGAAGATTTTATTTCAGATATTTAATTTAAACCATTTGATAAGTTATTCATTCATCTTATTTACTATCTAAATTTACGCAAACCACTTTGAAAAATAAACCCATTTGATGTGATGGGTCACAAATTTATTATTCAGCTTCTTTTGTTGGATTTGATTTAAGAATTGTGGACATTTTTAAATAAAACTTGAAAGATTTCATTTGTGCAATGGAGATTTATTTAGCCAACTTAAATTTCTCATTACAATGAGAGTATTGTACAGGTACTTGTATTTGAAAGCTAGAAATCATGGCAAAACACATATTTAATTTGATTTATGTTCAAGCTGGACTTTTAAGTTTAAAGAAAGGGACAATGTAGTTTGGAATAGTTCACATTTTTAGTTTGGAAAAAATAAACATTTGAGTTTTCTTTCTTATAACTGTTATAAGAAAGAAAACTCAAATGTTTATTTTTTCCAAACTAAAAATGTGAACTATTCCAAACTACATTGAACAATTCATTGAACATGAACAATCAAAATAGATTCAAAGTTATTTATTCATCTACTGAACAATGTTTTTAACCTCCCAGAGAGAACAATTGCAAACAAACAAAAGTACACTTGTGTTATAATATAACACAAGTGTACTTTTGTTTGTTTGCAATTGTTCTCTCTGGGAGGTTAAAAACATTGTTCAGTAGATGAATAAATAACTTTGAATCTATTTTGATTGTTCATAATTTGCACTAAAATGTATGAATCCATATTATTATAATAATAATAATAATAAAATTTATGGAATGTTCTAAGAAAGTTCTAGCAGAACGTTCTCACCTAACGTTCTGAGAACCACGAGAAAACTCCACACCAGAACGTTCTCAGAACGTTAGGAGGGAACGTTCCCGTAACCTAAAAATAACGTTCTCAGAACGTTCTCAGAACGTTCTCACCTAACGTTCTCAGAACGTTCTCACCTAACGTTCTCAGAACGTTCTCACCTAACGTTCTGAGAACGTTCTCAGAACGTTCTCAGAACGTTCTACCTAACGTTCTGAGAACCACGAGAAAACTCCACACCAGAACGTTCTCAGAACGTTAGGAGGGAACGTTCCCGTAACCTAAAAATAACGTTCTCAGAACGTTCTCAGAACGTTCTTCTGTTACTTGGGATGTCAGGTCTGTCCAACACAACGCCTGCTGTGTTTTTAACACGGTGTAGAGCAGCAGCTCGTGCTCGACATGAATTAAAAACACGGATGATTTATTGTTTGCAACAAGAAGACTTTTTACAACAAGAAGACTTTTTAAAACCGACGTCTTTTTCACTACAACAGGAAGTAGCAGACACACAGCTTTCAAGGTAAGAAAAAACGAAGCTAGCTTAGCGAGCTAACCGTTAGCTCCTGCTGCAACATACAAACAGTGTAAAAAAGCCCAATTTAATGTGATAAATTATTTGGAATATTTGAGACAGATATGGTATAAAAATGTATATTGTATTTTTTATGAGGTTCCATTAGTGCCAAAAACACGTTTGTGTCCATGTAATGTTCAAATGCTTTCTCCTTTCAGCCTGGGCCTCTCAAGCCTCCACATGCAGCCAGATGATCCACAGCAGCTTCCACCCCCTGGCAGGTTTTTGTCCGATACTGCTTGGCCTGAAAACAACTCACTTTGTGATTTAAAGGCAAATGCGGAAAAACACCACGGAGTTGGGACTGTTGCTACAGGCTGGCGTGAGAGCCGAAAGCCGTGAACGCCACCTCGGGCTTCGAGCTGAGCCGAGCGCAACGAGGGGGCCGTGAACGCAACCTGGGGCTTCGAGCTGATCCGAGAGCCACGAGTGGGCCGTGAACCGTGGACGCCACCTTCGAGCTGAGCCGAGCGCCGTGAGCCGTGGACGCCACCTGGGGCTTCGAGCTGAGCCGTGCGCCGTGGGCGAGCCAGGGGATTGCTGCAGGCTGCTGAAACGTGAGTTCTGAACTAACTGCTGATCTGAAGCAGAGCAACGATCGAGTAGCTGTTGGACGGGAAGCAAGCTGATTACTGTTGGACATGAGCAGAGCAGCGAGCGAATTGCTGCGGATGGGAGCAGAGCAGCGAACGAGTTGCTGCGGACGTGAGCAGATCGGCGAGCGAGTTGCTGTGGAACAGTGATTTTCTGTATCCAGATCAGAAGAAGCAGGCGTGATGAGTCCTAGTAAAAAAAATAAATCGGAGCAGCAGAAACAGGAGTCGGCGAGTAAAAAATCGGTGGATAAAAATTTGGAGTTAATGGAGGAATTGAAAAATGCAGTAAACGTTCTCACTGCGGAAGTTGCAAGTTTGAGAGCTGATCAAAAAAACTTTAATCAACTGGTTGAGGAGATGAAACTAATGAAAGCTCAGGAGGTCATCAGAGAAGAACGATTAGCTCAATTGGAACAAAAGTGTGAGGACATGGAACAATACATAAGAGGCGAAAACATGGTCATTTCTGGACTCGAACTTAAACGCTGGTCATCGGCTGATGTAACCAAAGGCGTTAACACGAGTGAAGGAGGACGACCAGAACAACTGCAGTCTCTGGAGAATCAGGTAGTCACTTTCTTAAGTGACAAAGGCATTGACATTAAACGTGATGACATTTCCACCTGTTACACACTGCCCAATAGAGCTAACAAACTTAAACCGTCAGTAGTCGTGAGATTCATTGGAAGGAATCAAAGAAACAGGGTAATGATGCAGTCAAAGAAACTCGCAAAAACTATGGTCTTCATGAATGAACACCTAACTAAAAAAAACGCAAACATTGCACATGCAGCAAGGTTGTTGAAAAAGGAGGAAAAAATAAAAAAAACTTGGACAAGAAACGGAAACATCTGGATCAAAGTAGATGAAAATTCTCATCCTAAAATAATAAAAGAACTGAAAGACTTAGAAACATTCAAATGAGCTCAAAAATGACAAATCACCAATCACTATCACATGTTCATACACAAAATTAACAGAAATGAACAAACAAACAAATAGATTAAAACATGACAACAACAAACGAAGACTCAGAATTCAAAATATATAATGTTGAAGATATGGTTGATGCAAACTTTTATCCTGCTATAAAAGACTGTGAATACTATAATGAAGAAAAGTTTAATAACATCAATATAACAAATGGAGATCTCTCTATTATTCACATCAATAGTAGAAGTATAAATGCAAATATATCCAAAATAACAGATTATTTAAAACAGTTAAACAGAACTTTTACATTAATAGCACTGTCAGAGACATGGCTTAATGATGAAAACAAAAATAATGTTCACATCGAAGGATATGAATTATATCATTTAAACAGAAACAATAAAAAAGGTGGTGGAGTAGCTCTATTTGTCAAAAATGAAATAAAGTGTAGAATAATTAAAGAAATGTCAATAATTGTTGACAATCTTATGGAAATAATAACAATAGAAATATTAAACGAAAATGCTAAAAACATATCCATAAGTTGTGTATATCGATCACCAGGATCAAATATAGAAATATTCACCGATAAAATCATACAACTACTGGAAAAGAGTTTAAATAAAAAAGTTTTCTTGTGCGGAGACTTTAATATTGACCTGGGAAATAAAACAGATTCAAATAACATCAGCACATTTCTAAATTCAATGTATAGTTTAAATCTTTATCCGTTAATATCAAAACCAACAAGAATTACAACTCATAGTGCTACGATAATTGACAACATTTTCACAAATATAACAAATGGGGATATGACAGGTGGTATCTTAACAACTGATTTAAGTGATCATTTACCAGTTTTCACTATCTACAGAAATGATCAAAACATTACAAAAGAAGTTACAATTAAGAAAAAAATAATAAACACATCAAAAAAAGCTATGGATCAATTAAAAGATGATTTACAGAAGCAAAACTGGAAGGACGTGTATATTGATGATGTTAACAGATCATATGATGAATTTATGAACATTTTAGAAGCTCTGTATGAAAAGAATTGTGTGCAAAGAAATCGTAGAAAAAGAAATATTGTTGACCAACCTTGGATGACTAAAGGGTTGAGAAATGCTTGTAAAAAAAAAAATAACTTGTATTTATGTTTCTTAAAAACGAGAACACAACAAGCTGAAGAAAAATATAAAAAATATAAAAATAAATTGGTAATGATTATAAGAAGATGCAAGAAAGAATACTATAGTGATTTATTAAACAAGAGCAATGGTGACACTAAAACAACATGGCGAGTAATAAATGATGTTCTAAAAAGTCATAAAGCAAAAACGAACATTGCAAAATATTTTGTGAAAGATGACAAAGAAATACATGATGAGAATGATATCGTAAATGAATTTAATCAATATTTTGTAAATATTGGATCAAGCCTTGCAGCTAAAATACCAAAAGTAGATAATAAGGTGTGTCATTCAATTAAAAGTTGCACCAACAGTATTTTTCTTAGTGGAACTAACAAAGAGGAAATTATGAAAATGGTAAAAAATCTCTCAGACAAGAGATCAAAAGACTGGGTGGACATGGATATGATGTTCGTAAAGGAAATAATAAGTTATGTTATTGAACCGTTTACATATATATGCAATTTATCTTTTTCAACAGGAATATTTCCAGATAACATGAAAGTAGCAAAGGTAATTCCTCTTTTTAAAAATGGTGATAAATGTGTATTCAATAATTATAGGCCAATATCCTTATTACCACAGTTCTCAAAGATTCTAGAAAAACTATTTGTGTCCAGATTGGATCAATTTATTGATAAACAAAACATTTTAAGTAGCAGTCAATATGGGTTTAGAGAAAAAAACTCTACGTCAATGGCTCTCATGGATTTAATGGAACAAATAACTAATGCTGTCGATCATAAACAGTACTGTGTTAGTGTTTTTGTTGATCTAAAAAAAGCATTTGATACCATTGACCACACCATTCTCCTTGAAAAACTAAATAAATATGGTATTAGAGGACCAGCATTACAGTGGGTATCTAGCTATTTGAAGGACAGGAAACAGTTTGTGCAAATAAATGATGTTAGATCTGACCTCCGTGATATCACTTGTGGAGTTCCTCAGGGTTCTGTGCTTGGACCAAAGTTGTTTATTTTATATGTGAATGACTTGGTAAATGTGTCAGCACTACTTAAATGTGTTCTTTTTGCCGATGACACCACTTTTTTCAGTTCGGGTAATGACATAAAACAGATTTTGGATATGATGAAAACAGAATTTATAAAAATACAAACTTGGTTTAAATTAAACAAATTATCTTTGAATTTAGATAAAACTAACTACATGATTTTCAGTAACAAAAAGGGAATTGTTGATGACGATCCATTTGAAATTGAAGATGTTGTGATCTGTAAAGTGAGTGAAGTGAAGTTTCTGGGTGTTATCATTGATGACAAACTGACATGGAAACATCATGTAAATTCTATTAAAAAAACTAGCTAGAGCAATTGCAGTACTGTATAAAGTCAGGGATTTTTTAATTGATAAAGCTTTACATATGTTGTATAACACAATCATTGCTCCACATTTAATCTATTGTATTGAGGTTTGGGGAAAAGCATGCAAAACTATTACAAAGCCTGTTTTTATTTTACAAAAGAGAGCTGTAAGAGTAATCACCAGAAAACATTTCACTCACCCTTCAAACACCTTGTTTATTCAACTAAACTTATTGAAATTCCAGGAATTGGTAGAATATAGTATTTTATCAATTATGTATAGGGCTCATAATAACACATTACCTTTAAATATCCAAAGAAATTTTATAAAAAGACAAAGTTATTACAATCTCAAAGGGACAGAGATATTCATCAAACCACAATTCAGAACCAGCTTAAAAGGACGGTCTACCTCAATTCAGGGAATTCGATTGTGGAATGCTCTGGAGAGTGATGTTAAAAATGAAAAATCAATGTATACATTTAAGAAAAAGGTCAAAAAGGACTTGCTCAAAAACTATATATGATGTAATCTTGCGTGTTTGTGTATTACAATTATGTTGTACTTATGATGTACGGTACGTTTGTGTATTACAGTTAGAAAAATTAAGTAGAGTTATTCATTTTATGAAGCAGTTTGTGTATTACAGTTAGAAAAATTAAGTAGAATTATTCATTTTTGTGATGAATTTGTGTATTACAATTAGGAAAATTAAGTAGAATTATTCATTTTGTGAACATCTTGATGTTGTGCCATCTTTTAGTTTGTGTATTTCAATTAGAAAAATTAAGTAGAATTAAGTAGAATTATTCATTTTATGATCTAGTTTGTGTATTACAGTTAGGAAAATTAATTTAAAAAAAAATAGGAAAATTAAATAAAATTATAAAAAAAAAAAAAAAAAATAAAAAATTTGAATTAGAAAATTAATTAGAATTATGGGTGATGTAGTTTGTGTATTACAGTTAGAAATATTAAAGGAGACCACATATATGTTTTTAAAATTTTTATGGTATTTCTTTGGGGTTAAAAAACAGTGTTCATTCAATTTAATACACAAAATAATTCTTAGATAATCAATTATACCCTTTTTAATTCTGCCATTTTTAACTTTCGTTTTGAACGACTGGTTCTGATTGAAGTTCTGAAGTCCACGCCCTTCAACGATCTGTTTACGCCCTCTGTAACAGCCAGTATCTGTAATGTGTTGTTGTTTTAAAATTAGCTCTTTTTTTATTACTCATTTGACTTACTGTTAGTGTTAGCTTAAGATAACTTACCGAAACCCGTCTGAGCGCGCCGCAGTTTGCTGCTCCTTTTAGCATTAGACCACCCGAATCCGAAGCTAATGTTAGCTTGTTCCTCTTCCGGTTTTCGCCAGCTCCGCTCGTTGCACGCGATGAGATTTTGGGAGTTATCGCTGTTCCAGTGAAGACAACACAAAGTTCACCAAGTGTCTCCCGTAAATTAATCTGTAAGGAGAAGGTCCTCTTGCTGCGAGCCTGCTGCGAGGCTGCTGCAAGGCTGTACAGTTGAAGCTCCGCTCCATCGCGCCGGAAGAGGGTCCCGTCGAACCCGGTCCTTCCGCCTGTGGTCCGCTCGTTTAATTTTTGCCGGCTGCGCGTTGGCAGCGATCGCAAATACACTAAAAATTGAACTAAAACATAAAAATAACAATTATACTTTATTTATAAAGCCATTTAAAAAAACACAGCTGCAACAAAGTGCTGTACACATGAAATTAAGAACATATAAACAAAAGATGAGATGAAATCATGAAAAACAACAGTCATGTGTTTAATACAGAAGTGGGTTGAGCCTAACCAGGGGTTGCTAGGTGAGGGGCTGGACTCAGGTTTGATCTGATTGGCTGGCGGCTTGTGACGTCAATAAATGCAGGAAGTGTGAATCCTGGTGTATTTATCAAAAATAAATAAATCTACTTAGAGTAAATAAACCACTGGGTGCATTTTTTTGGCACAAGGACTGTTTTTTTATGAAGTAAATACCCAAAGTTTAGTAAAAAAACATTAAAAAGTGAATTTTGCATGTGTGGTCCCCTTTAAGTAGAATTATTCATTTTGTGATCTAGTTTATGTTTTACAGTCAGGAAAATTAAGTAGAATTATTCATTTTGTGATGTAGTTTGTGTATTACAGTTAGGAAAATAGGTAGAACTATTCATTCTGTGATGTTGCTTGAAAGTTATCATTGGTTGAACAAACTGTGAAATAGGGGCAGATATAATAAGATTTCATCTTCTTTCTGCTCCCTTCATTTTATCCTACTTGTAATCTTGTATCTGATGAAACTGTCTTGTATTGTTCTTTTAAAATGAATGAATAAACATCAAATCAAATCAAATCAAGGACACGAGATGAACTAATACACCCCGTATGATCCAGGAAACTACACATTCCAACATTGTTGTGCGTGTGTGTCAGCGCTGGGCTCAATCAGCCCCCTGGGAGTCATGTTAGACATTGTTCCTCCCCTCTGTTCTGCATCAACACAAACTGCTCATGTCAATCTGCAGTAAACCCCCTCATCTCACTGATGGTCCAGCAAAGTGCAGCTGAGTTAGCGTATGTGTGTTTGTGAGGAGCTACACAAAGCTGTTGTCACTTCTGCTCATGCAGCTTTCAGATATATGGATTCTTGTTTAATTTAACCTGTCTAAATAATGGTTGAATGAATGAGAAAAACTGATAATTTTTTATCAGTTTGTTTCACTGCCCAGCAAAAAATGGGTGAGTTGATGTTTTCAGCTCTGTAAAGCTGAATCCTGCCAACAGTCTGCATTTTAAAACTTTTAACACATTTTTATTTGAATAACTTTTAACATGTTTTCATTGTAAGGATCAGTAAGACAACTGATTCATGATTAGACTAACTCCTTTTGATTAAACTGTAAAAAAAAAAAAATGAAAAGAAAACCTTTGTGGGTTGTTGCGTTGTAGTGTGGGAGTGGTGGCGCAGAAGTTAGAGAAGTTGGACCTGTGATCGGAAGATCGCTGGTTTAACTCCCAGTTCAGACAACATCAAAATGTGGGTGGGATAGGTGAAGCAACCACATCTGCTTCCACCCTCATTTGCCCCACTCTGGGCCCTTTAGCGAGGCTCTTAACCCCCACAATCTGCTCCCACCGGGCACCCGAGCTCTCTGCTCCACACAGAGGGCTGTGGTAGCTCAGTAGTCTGTGGTTGGGGCAGGAAGGACATCCGGCGTAAAATTAATCACCAAGTCTTCGTGCGACTTTGTTCGTGTGGCGAGTCGCGACCCCTGAAGAAGGGAGCAGCCAAAAGAAGAAGAAGAAAAAAACGGCACGATCTGTTCCGGGACGAGAAGCACGATCAGTACCGTGCGCTCGTACTCTGGGCGCAGGAGAGTTGCGCTCAGACTAGTCCTATATCGTGCAATGAAGAGGAGCTAACTGCGCATGTGCAACTTTTAACAAGAGTCTATGGGCAAAAGATTATTGTGCCCCCAGGGCTGAAATACATCACAGAGACAACGTTGATGAACGAAACAACTTTACTCATCATTAACTAAAAAATATTTATCTTGTACAACAACAACAACAACAACAACGACGACGAGGACGACAACAACAAACATATATTTCAAAATGTTTTTATTTTATTAATTCATTTTTACTAAAAAAAAAATTGTCTTCAAGGTAATATTGTGAGTTGTGTGTGATGTGTTGGCTCCCCAGCGCCCTCTATTGACCAGCCACCCCTGGTTGTACCATTTCAGTAGTAAAATAAATTAGCCTTGGTTATTGATTGCTTTGGAAAAACATGTCAGAACGATTAGTTTCAACCTGCGCTGAATCTGTAAACGCTTTGTGTTATAATAAAACTGAGATGGAAATTGGCTTCTATGATGAAAGCTGAAAACAATAAACAGCTTACCTGTAGCAGATATCTCTTTGAACAGCCTACCAAGGGGGAAAAGAGTTTAGTTATGGAGGAGCTGACGAGCTCATGGCTAGTCGGGTCAAGACAAAGAAAACTGAACTTTAAAACAAATTTTAACTAAGACAAATTAGAGCAGATCATACAAAAATTACTTTATAAATCCTAACAACACAATTCATGTGAAGTAAATAGTTACTCCAGCATATTACAGTATTACTACTGGACCAGAAGTGCTACAGCTAACTGCTGCTGCTGTTTGTGCTTCAAATGACTGTAGAGTTTTGTGTGAACGAGTGTTAAATAACTGTAAAATGTTAACATTTTTGTGTGAACGAGTGTTAAATAACTGTAAAATGTTAACATTTATCATTTTTCTCTTTTTTTTAACAAATCATTTTGACATAGAATTTTATAGTTGATTGCAAACATATAAAAGCAGCAGCAGCTAGCTGTAGCACTTCCTGGTGCAGCCGTGTGTATTTCAGGGTGAAATATCTTAAAATGTCTATAATGCAATGCTAAACTAAACGTCTTTAAAAAATGATTTTAAATGAAGTTGTTTAAACTCGATCTCTCCAAACTGAGGTCGCTCAAAAATTGATCTACAACAGGTAAGATGTTAACCGTGCATAACTTTTCAACCAAACAATACTTCAAATATTTTAAGTGTTGAAGGTCGAGGTTTATCTTTTTATTTTTATTTTTTTTTACATTTGTGTAAATCAGACGTTCATACCAGAGGC
>JBBPBX010064144.1:0-20338 GCA_038048925.1 Garcialebias charrua | reverse complement strand
CTACAGGAATATTTTCAAGAGGATCAAAACACCTCTGTAATGAAGGCAACTAACAGGTGACAGGTGCAAGAAGCTTTTAAGTTTCTACATGAAACATTCAAAATATGGTAATGAACCAAAGATGTCCAAATGTCTTCAAAAAACTTTATTTTGTTGTATTTTTCATGGCACTTTTAAAACCCTTTAGACATTTTAATCGAACTAACTTGCTTTACTTTAACACAGATAATAAAATGCAAATGAATTTGGCCAACTCTTTTGCAATTTTCTCGGGACTTCAAACCATTTCCCAAGGAGTTGTAACAGGATAACAAAATGGACGAGTAGGTTAAACACTCAAACTTACTTGTTGATCCAACAGGATGGTGTTTGTGGGAATCGCAGCGAGCGACTTGTAGCTCAGTTTAATCTTGTGTGTCTGGTGTTTAAAGAAAAAAAAGACTGAATGAACACAAATTAATTGCAAATTTCTGCAGTTTCTGAAAGATAAACTGTTGAAATTCATCATCCAGTTTACTTTATCAGTATGCCGGAGACTGCTAATAATACAAAACAGCCGAGCTGCCCAGCAGCACAAACAGAACTGAAAACCACTTTACTTACTGAACATCAGCCTCATGGCTGTAATAATTTTAGTTTTACTCACCTGTAGATAAGAAAACTGCACAGTATTACACTTTTATTATTTCATTTTATGCTTATGTTCATTGGGTGTTTGGTGTTTTAGGGGTGTTTGGTGTTTCAGTGTTGGTGTAAATTTTCATACTTTTATACTACTATGAAAAAACTCAGGACAGTGTTACACTTTTACTATTTTATGCTTATGTTTATTAAATGTTTTAGTGTTTAGTGTTTAAATGGTTACTGTTGCACCGAGGGACTGAGAGAAACACAATTTCAATCCTGTGTATGTCTTGTACATATTGCAGTTCTGACAATAAAGTTGACTTTGACTTTGACTTTGACATCTGCATGTGACTATTTGTTCTAAATAATTTTAATTCCTAAATGAACGCTCACTTTATTCTCGCTTATCTTTTTACAGAACCAGTTCTACGAGCGGCTTCGGATGTTATCCGTCCGTTAAATGGTCGTTATTAGTTGTTATCATCCCCATATGTAGCGGTGAACCTGTCCCACCTACCTCCTAGTAGGTTTAAAGGTAAGTTGTTATCGTTATTAATGCTATTACCTAACCCTAACCCTAACCCTAATAGGCAGCGTCAGCTTATGTAACCCTTTTCCTAAACCTAACCTTACACCTGACCTAGAGGACCAACCCTAAACTTAACCCCCTTACCCTTGTGCCTAAACCTAACTAAGACCCTAAACCTAACCAAGACACTTTACAAACCTAACCATGTGAAACTATTATGAGCGCTAACAAATCTAAAAACAGAGCCCATTATCATCGCAACCAACGCTAACTACGTACCTTTAAACCTACTAGGAGGTACAAGAGGGGCAGTCTGACCGCTACGTATGGGGATGATAATAACTAATAACGATCATATAATGGTTGATAACATTCGAAGTGGGTGGTTCTACACTAAATGTTTTACAGTCAATTAAAATATGTGAAAATCTCTTCTTATCGTCAGCCAGTAAAAGGACCGATGAGCTCAGAGGCAAAAGACAAACGGAAACCAAAACAGAATAAAGATGCTGTACCTTTCGTTTTTTACCCTCCCTGTCACTGCAGTCTGAAATTCCACTCCCTGGCCTTGGCGAGGGCGTGGAGCGCAGGGACAGGGAAGGAGACGGGGTGAAGTCTCTGACTGGGGGTGCAGGGGAGAATGTGGGTGTGGGGGAAGTGGCGGGTGATGCCCACCCAGAAAGGATAATGGGTTTGTATCGAGATGGAGACAGGCACTGTGTTTTATGAGCAGCTTTAGCAGGTGTGGCTCTTCTGAATGCAGGCCAGCTCACCCCTGACTCACACCCTCCAACCTTGTGGGTTTGTTTTAAATGAGGGAGGGGGGGTGTAGCGTCTTCACGAGCAGAGTAAGGTGGGATGTGTGAATGAGAAGATGATGGGACGGGCGAAGTTCTTAGTTGCTGGGAGAGCATCCGGAGCCTCGAGAGAGAAGAATTTGGTTGGTGAGTCCAGTTCTGGGTCGCAGGAGGCTCAGTTGGAAGGTCAGAGGGCGAGGAGAGGAGATTTTTCAGGTTATTACCACCACCGTCCTTGAGGAGCATGTGCACGTTGCTGGGCCTCAGCTCACGTAACTTGGAACTGGAGCTGAATGGAGTATTTGCAGAGGCTGTGTTGTCGTGCCTTGATGGAGAAGCAGCTGCGACATTCGAGAACTGGGGAGTTTGAGGGAGTTTGCTCTTCACCGGTGGAGGAGAAGTCACCTGCTTCTGTCTAAGGTGGCATCCTTTCACCTGAGTTTGAGGACGTCTTCTGTCGTGAGCGCTCGACTCCATCGTCGGGGAAGCAATGGGCTCCGTGCAGACGTGGTTTTGACCATCTATAGATGCAGACGAAGAGAACCGGGAGGATAGCTCTAAGGGAATGGAGGCCACGCTGGAGGCAGCTGAGCACGCGTTACAAAACGACAAAGTCACATGATTAACGGGCCAGCAGGGCGTGTAAGGTCTCTGTTGCGCAGAAGACAGGACAGGAAGACGACCTTTCCTGAGGATGGCCGTCAGGAGGGAAAGCCGAGTGACGGGAGGTCGGTGCCGGGGAGGGGGTGACTGTGGACAGGCAGATGACAGACTGTCACAGGATGAGAAGCAGGTCTGGGGGGTGTTAACCAGGCTAGATCCAGGAGCTAGCGTGTGCCTCTTGATCTGGACTATAGCGGGGGAGAATACACCTGAGCGAACAGACGAGCAGGGAGAAACAGTTCGGCTGAAAGGAGCCGGGGACGTCAGGATGGACTCTCTGGACGAGGCCGGGGTGGGGAACAGGTCTGCCCAGTTGGTGGGACTTGTTCTGTCTTCTGGGACTGACGCCGTGTGTGCAGAGCAAGCCAGCGCATCCTCAGAACGTCCAGAGATATTGTGACACAGCTGCCGGGAAAGGCCCCTGCGTTTGTCAACAGCTGTTTCCATGGAGACCGTCTCCACGTCTGCTTGGCCGGGGGTATTTTCAGACGGAGCTCTGACTGGCGGTGGAGCTTTGGTCTGAGAGAAGTTCCTGCGATCCTGCAGGGACTAAACACAGTTTGTTATTAAGTCTCTTTCATCTACAAAGGTTTATGTTCACATTTCCTAAAAGTCCCTGCGACTTTACTATTCAGACTGTTTGTTACTTGTTCTGTCAGTTGTGCGGATTAGTAAAAATACTAAAGCTACCATTTAACAAAATGACAAGAAGAACTTAAAGGTGTTGTGACATGATGTTGGAACTATGCATAAAGTGGCACAACATATACATGATGTATCATTCAACTATGTTCGTTTTTACAAGCAAAATGATAAATCAATTAAAATTTGTTTCAAAGTGATTTTAAACTTGGCGCCGTGTTTCGTCACGGGAAATCCAGGTACTTCCGCATGCGACGTCCTGTGACATTGGGACCTGAAGTTCAGTCTGCGGCTGCTATTAGTACGCAGTTTCATTGTCTTCAAGATCGCCTTTTTTTGTATACAGTAACATGAAAAATGCCGGTACGTTGTGTCGCATTTGGGTGTTCTAATATCGCCAGTGAACAAGTGAGCCTTTTCACTTTCACTTTCGGAACCTTCCTCCTCTGAAATCTCGGAGTTCCCCTCGCTTCCTGATTGGTAATGGTGAATCCAGACCGAACGCGTTTTCAACTGCAGGAGCGTCCGGTTTACATGCAAAGTCAATGGGGGACGCGCCTCCAGGCGTCTCTTGGCGTCGGGCGTCACGTCACGTGCGTGTTGAGCGTGCTGGAAAGCGTTTTTCGTGCACGTGAACCCGCGTCAGCCTCCAAACCACGCATTCACCATGCTGAAGATTTCGCCGTTCAAAATCGTGGACGCGTGTGTCCAACCAATCAGGGAGAGTCGGGTGGAGGAGAAAGGGGGAGTCCGCTATGTGACGCGGAAACGAGGGGACGGGGGTATTGCGCAACTATGTGACGTATTGTTTGTGGGACACAGAAAAAACCCGCGGAGTCATGGACTATGGAAGAGAAACTCATTGTAGCTGTGTGTTCGCGACAAGTCCTTCACGACCAGTCAAGTCTGCTCTACAGAGACAGAAATAAAAAGCTCCTTGCCTGGCGGAGTGCAGTGAGGAACTCGGTATACCGGTAAGCTCCTCCCACACCCCCGCCGCCACGCCGCCGCAATTTCACGTTCCGGTCTGGACACCACTGGGTCCAGTGCGTCCACTTGCGTGCGTGTCGAGCTTTTTTGCCGTTGAAAAGGCGTTCGGTCTGGATGTAGCATCAGGCTCAAATAAATACGGCTGCAGACCTACATTATAACCAGCTTTTTCTTGTTCATCACTCGAACTAACTTCGGCTTCCCAAACTGAAGACAAATTGCTCAAATCTTCAATTAAATTGCTTAATTCCTCGGTTTCTATATTCTCTGCCATTGTTATTTACAATGTGCGTTCTTTACATTTCGTCGTAAAAATATGTCTGCGTTTGACCCCTCCTTTCTCCACCCACGCCGCACTGCAGAGTTACGTCATTAAAACTATTTTATAAAAAAATACTTTTATATATTAATTATTCGAAGCATCTGTGTACAAAAAATCAAAGCTGAGTAGCTCCTCTTTCTAAAGATGTCTAAGTGTTATGGAGAGTTAGGACTGTATGTTGATTTTGAGGAGATTAGCTGGAGCACTTCATCCATACAGACACTCCGATCAGAGAGTGAGTCCTGACACAGCAAGATGGTGTTTTTCTTGGAGTTTAATTAACTGACCAGTTCGTTTACAGCATGCAGTTTCCTTTTCTGAGCTGTAAATTCTTCCTAACTGAAAGTAACTGGCATTAACTGTCCCTTTTTCTGTCTGTCTGGTATCTGAAAATAAAAGAAAACGGCTAAATAAGAACAAGCTAACAAATAGCTTAGCTTACCCTTAATATTACAACAAGACAGAACCTTAAACATGAAATAAACATTTCTTTGGGCTGTCTCATATTTGCGCCAAAATCGCCACCCCATTTATATATGAAAAGAAGAAATTAGCGCTCATTAAAGTGCATTAAGCTCACCTTTGTCACAAACGCAGACAGGCATCAACGATAGAAAACACTAACGGCTATAAAACCAACGGCTTTCTCAGCTCTACAGTATTTATCCCCAAGGACCCCTTAGCTGTCTAATAAGATGCCTGACGTAAAAATACGAATTAGCTGTCTAATGTAAAAAATACGTATTAGCTGTCTAACAATATGCCTGAACAAAAACAATGCATAGATACTGGGGAATTTATAACAGCCGCCCCCAGAATAGCCTAGCTATTATGTAAAGTCTATTAAATTCCCTAAGATGAAGTGGAGTCCCGTATTTTGTCCATCATCAGGTGGAATGGCCGGAAGCTGGACCATACGTGGTACCAACCGCAGGTAGGTCTTCTCTCCAATCCGAACCTCAGCTGACCGGATCCGACCGTCTGCACTCTCGATCACCTTGACAACCTCCCCGATGGGCCACTGTGCTCTCTGAAGCTGGGGATCAACGATCATGACGATCGTGCTCTGCGTGAGGTCATCAGTAGGCCGCCTCCACTTCTGCTGAACTGGCAAGGACGGAAGGTGATGCCGCAGGAACTGCACCCAGGAGTGGTCCACCATCATCTGACAGTGGCGCCAAAGTCTTCTTGTGACGGTGTCAGGAGCGTAAGACGCTGGGGTAAGGAGGCGTCCCGCCGCCCCATCAACAACATATTTGGCGTCACTGGATCAGGATCAGCTTTGTCTGATGAAACATAGCCTAAGGGCTTGGCGTTGGATCTGGTCAGCTCAGTCTTCAGCTCGCCTGTTTCTTCAGCTAGCTGTGCTATGCGCTTGGGCTGAGTCTCTCTTTCAGCTGTGAGTTTCTGCCTTTTCTCAAGATCCCCATCTTTCTGCTGGCTAACAAGTTGTTGTACTCTGGCTTTAAGTCGTTTGAGGTCTTCTTCGAGCAGCCTCTTATCAGCCTGCAGGGAGCCATTTTTCTCTGACAGTACAGACAGAGAGTTGTGCAGTGGGTTGACATCTGATTGGAGCTTCTTCACTTTAGCCTGAGCCTGCTGAAGCTCCTGTCCCAGTTTATCCCTGTCCACTTTCAGCATCTTGTTGGTTTCTTGCAGAGAAGTGATCGTCTCCAACTTCTTCAGCTGTTCTTGCTGCTCTGCCTGGCTGGCCTTCAGACTCCGCTGCAGCTCACAGACTTGTTTCTCCACTGTGCCCACAGCCTTCCTTCTCTCCTCCTTTTCCTGCAGCTCCATCTTCTCCAACTCTAAAAACCTTTTTTTCAGCTGCCTCTGCACCTCCTCTGACTCCTTCAGTCTGACCTCTAGAGAATGTAACTCTTTCTCTTTCTTCAGGCTATCTTCCAGAGTCAGTACCACAGATCGATACTGTTCGACCGTGGCATTAGCATTCTTCAGCTGCTCAGTGAGTTCAGTGTTCTGTTCCTCAGCACTTTGTAGGAGACCCTTCATCTCTGAGAGCTCCTGCTCTGACTGGCTGGCTTGCTGAGGTGCTGCTGGAACTGGAGAGTGTACCCTCAGTGGTGCTTGGAGGGCAGCAGCTCTGGTAGCTGGGTTGGTCGTGAGATAACAGGAAGCAGTCGTGAGATAACAGGAAGCAGCAGTAGAATCCATACTGTCTGGACCCTGAAGTGCCCAACCAAGGCTTGTGTGGATTGCTGTTGGGCTGCCCTTTGGACCAAATCTCACTGGCTCCTTTGCTGTGATTAAGTGTGTGCAGTCAGCACCAATTAATAGTAACGGCTGCACTTCACTAAAGTCAGGGATTGGAAGACCCTGTAGATGGCGGTAACGTCTCTGTAATGCAGTTGTAGGGTATGATTGTTCTGCTAAAGCTAGCTGGCCTGCTGTATAGGCATTTTTAATGTGGTGGCGCTCCTTAGAGTGCCCTAGTGGGGCAACATGGAAAGAAACAGACTCACCAGCCAGATGGGCCACGTCTTGGTGAATGGTGCGTAGAGTGAGGGTCTCTGCTTTACCTTTAAGGCCTAGACGTTGGGCAGCTGCTGGTAGGATTATTGTCCTTTCAGCCCCATCATCCAAGATGGCATAGGTCTTCAGTGACCTCCGGCCGTGAGTTATTAGGATGGGCACCACCTTGAGATACACTTTTCCTCCTCGCTTAGAGGTGCCGAACGTGACTTGGTCGCGTGGTGTGATGAGGTAGACACGCGAGTCTGACTTGGCAACATCATGTAGAACTCTCAGATGAATCTCCTGACATTCACTGCATGGTTTCTTTAAAGTGCAGGCTTCAGGTTGGTGGTCGGTCCTCCCACAATTATAACAGCGCTTACCACGTTCAAGCCATCTCCTGACTTCTTCTGGTGAATGCTGTACAATAGCAGAGCACTGGGATAGATAGTGCTCTGTGCTCTTACAGAAGAGACATAGCTTCTTAAATCTTTGTGACTTGGGATCAGAGTGGGCTGCCTCTGCAGGAAAACTGTTATCAGCTTTGGGTTCATCAGAGCCGTGATAGACAGAAACAGATTGTGCTCGAGGCTTTGGAGCTGGAGCGTGTCTTTCTCTCCTGGAGGCAGGTGGCTCTTCAGGGCGGTGGCGCTGTGCCATTTTTGCAGAGAGTCTTTGAGCTTCTGCCTTTACTTTGAGCCAGCTGGCAAGGTCTCTGAGGTTGTAGGGGTTGAGTTGACTTGTGTTGAAACGACCTTGTGTCTGGAGGTGCTCTACAAAACTGTCTCTCAGGTACCTGGGAAGCTTACTCAACAGTCTGTCGACGTGACCAGTTGACATTGTTTCTGTACCATTTGGTCCCTCTAATGAAGTGAGCATTCCTACTAGCAGGTCAACACTGAGGGCAAAGCTCTGGAAGCCTTTTGTGTCCCCAGATCTTACATCAGGGGCGTTTAGAATAGTAGCAATCTCACTCTGTGCTAGCTGATGTGGTTGTCCATATTGCCTCTGTAGGGCCTCCATAGCAGCTGTGTAAGGTTGGGTATAATGTCTGCAAGACTGAGCAATCAGCTTGGCCTCCTCCAGGACTAGACGCTCCATAAGTACACAGTATTTGTAGTGCTCCGACAGCTCTGTATGGGGGCTGAGCAGGTGGTCTAGTGCCATCTTAAGGTCAGTAAATTCTCTCTCACTATCATGAACCAGCTTGGGCAGTTCAGGTACAGGAACAGGCTGCTTCGGCGGCTGGAAACTGTATGTGGACTGTGGCATGGTGTACTGTGGCAGGAAAGAACTGTATCCATGGGGAGCTGGCCCTACCATGACAGGCACTGGCTGGTAAACCGTCTGTACTGCAGGAGGCTGAAGCTGGAGAACAGGTTGTGGAGATGGACCTGGCTGATAACCTGGCGGCTGCAAGATGGGTTGCGTAGTACTAATCGGTGGGGGCTGGTGTACAGGCGGTGCATTGATGACTTGTGTATGCTGATACACAGGCTGTGCAGTGTTAACTTGTGTGGGCTGATACACCTGCTGTGCAGTTTGATACACAGGCTGTACATCATTACCTTGCGTGGGCTGATGCACAGGCGGTGTGGTGTTACCTGGTGTGGGCTGATACACAGGCTGTGGCACTGCCATAGGAGTGTAGAGGTTCTGGCACTGAAACATAATATTGTTTGATAGCGATGTGGGTTGCAGCACATGACGTGGTGTTGCTGGAGCCAGGGGTTGACGTGCTGGTGTTGACACAGCTGGATGTGGCTGGTATTCTGTATGGGCTGGACCTGTATAATTGGGCTGGTATTGGATTGGCATCGGTATAACTGGGCCTCTATGTTGAGCATTTACAGCTGTAGTCACGGGATTCATTATTTGATAGACTGGTTGGTATGACGTAGATATTGTGGGTTGTAACATGCTCATTGTAGTGGAGAGTGGTTGCCTGATGTCAGCTCCAAACTGTGATGCAGATGTTAATGTAACTGGAAGAGACCAGGTTGTACTGTCTGGCCGAAGACTCAACTTAAAAGATGTTGCTTGTTGGGATGCTAGAGAATGTTCACTTGAGCAGTCATCTGTGCTGGGATAACTTTGCAGGCTGCATTCACTTAGGGCAGGAGATGGGGTCCTTTCACACCCCACTCGTGAGCCAGGCTGGGTATTAGCTTGTAGTACTGTGTTGTACTGGCTTGCCTTATCGACTGCCGCCGCTGGGAAATGACACCGTGAGAGCCCGAGTGAAAGTAGCTGGTCATGCTGAATAGCAGACTTGGTCTGCAGGCTGAGTGACTGCAGCTGCTGTGCACTGGCACCTAGTTTGTCATCCTGATGAGGGGCAGCATAAGACATTAGCGACTGAGGAAGGCTAACTTGGTAGTCCTGGAGGTGAGCTGGTAGCTGTCGTGGCCGTTCTGTTAATCTTGATGTGTCCATTTTGCTGATATGAGTGAAGTAATCCGGCTCAGAAGGACCAAATGTTATGGAGAGTTAGGACTGTATGTTGATTTTGAGGAGATTAGCTGGAGCACTTCATCCATACAGACACTCCGATCAGAGAGTGAGTCCTGACACAGCAAGATGGTGTTTTTCTTGGAGTTTAATTAACTGACCAGTTCGTTTACAGCATGCAGTTTCCTTTTCTGAGCTGTAAATTCTTCCTAACTGAAAGTAACTGGCATTAACTGTCCCTTTTTCTGTCTGTCTGGTATCTGAAATAACAGAAAACGGCTAAAATGAGAACATGCTAACAAATAGCTTAGCTTACCCTTAATATTACAACAAGACAGAACCTTAAACATGAAATAAACATTTCTTTGGGCTGTCTCATATTTGCGCCAAAATCGCCACCCCATTTATATATGAAAAGAAGAAATTAGCGCTCATTAAAGTGCATTAAGCTCACCTTTGTCACAAACGCAGACAGGCATCAACGATAGAAAACACTAACGGCTATAAAACCAACGGCTTTCTCAGCTCTACAGTATTTATCCCCAAGGACCCCTTAGCTGTCTAATAAGATGCCTGACGTAAAAATACGAATTAGCTGTCTAATGTAAAAAATACGTATTAGCTGTCTAACAATATGCCTGAACAAAAACAATGCATAGATACTGGGGAATTTATAACACTAAGTTTTAGTATATTGTCACAATACCTTTAAGCTCTTAAACTAACAGACAGGAAAGCCAATAAATTCACACATTGTACAATACTGTAATTGTTTCTCTTTTAATCCTATGACCATGAGTGCTATCTTCTTCACAGACACAAATTTGTAAACCTTGCACTTAAATATAAATTATCATGTCATTGACCTCACAGAACACTGTGGGGGTTTTGTAGTACTTACTTGAGGTTGTGCTTCCTGTTGAATTATATTAGCCTTTTCTGTTTTAACAAAGTTCCTGATAAAGACCATTTCTGCTTTGAAAAGCTCCCCTTCTGATATGCTGCCCCCGGTTCTCTCCTCGTGGGACATGGCTTCATTCTGACAGGAGAGAAAAGGGGAGTATGTTTATGAGGAGACAAGCATGTGAAACCTGAGAAAAGCAGAGTTGAAGCTGCAGCAAGCCTCTATGATTTCACCACACGTATAATTCACATGCACGTCCACATGCCCTGCTGATATTTATATAGCGCATGACTTGTCGTCAGTGGTGACTGTGTCCCCCTTGTTGTGTTTACAGGCAACATACGGTCATCAACTATTTCAAATGACGGTCTAACTTTGTTTTACTCTTAATCAGAACAGTTTGTCCTGGCAATCACACGTTACAGTAAAATATCAGACAGTTATAAACATAATTAAAATATAATTAAAATGTTTGATGACTATAAGGCAGCACATAAAGTGAAGAAGTAGTCCCTCGTTTGTCGCGGGGGATCCGTACCCTGAAGCCCTGCGATAAGTGGAAAACGGCGAAGTAGGAATAGTAGAACAGCAATATATTTGGTTTATTTAGCCTTTCATAAGAAATTTCTTTTTTTTCAAAGTCATATTTTCACTATGCTATCCATACATTTATAAATGTCATAGTTCCAAACTAAATATTTATGTTACAAGCTAAATATTTAACTTGCAAGTTAAACATTTAGTTAGCGAGCTAAATATTTACCTTCACATTAAATATTTAGTTTACAGACTAAATGTTTATATCCACGATAAAACTAACCATTTAACTTACAAGTTAAATATTCAGTTATTTAACTAAATATTTAGGTATAAATTAAATATTTAGTTTCAAAGCTAAATATTTCTTTTCAAAACTAAACATTTAATTTCCAAACCAAGCATTTAACTTCTAAGCTGAACATTTAGTTGCTAAACTAAATGTTTAATTTGCTAACTAAATATTTAGCTCCGACCTAAAAAAATTATTTTCCAAGCTAAACATTTAATTTACAATATAAATATTTAATTTGCTAACTAAATATTTCGCTCAAGCTAAATATTTAACTTGCAAGGTAAATATTTAGCTCAAACCTAAATATTTAGTTAATATTCAAATTCCTTGCAGAAAAGTGGAAGTGGACTATCAAAATAAAAGCCACTAAAACAATTAATTTGATGTTCTCTGCTAACTCGTTTGCCATGTCCAGCGAAAAAGAATGATTATAGGAGTTACAACCATTATATGTGGTGGGGACGTGTCCCCACACATTTTTTATTTTTATTTTTTGGGCCCACCCCACATTCACCATGAACCATTCATTCACTTGGCGCAGTTTTTATTTCTTCTTGAATGAATCCATTCCACTTGATTAATACGACACACCATTAAAGTCCACTCCAGGTTTTCCTGGTTACCTTCAACTCTCCAGCAGCCTGCAGGCTTATTTAAAACAGTAAGAAGAGTATGTACCTAATAAAAGTAATGCTATTCATCCCAGGTCTAAAAACTGCACGGACGAGAAGTCATAATTACAATTATCTGTACTTCAAAATGCACGGCAGCAGATTATATCATAAATGTTAATCTGGCTGCCAAGACGGGTCCAAAGTGAGCCTAGACAGGAACATTGTGGGTGAACAATAATGTGCAGGCCAAGAATGCAGTTTTACAAGCTATGAACTTGAAAAGAAGCTGTACTTTTAAAAATAGACCACAAAATCGGCAACCGTACAGCTCTCTGATTGAAAACACATAAAACTGAAGATGTTGCAACTGACATTTTACCCATATCCTTACATGTTTGACTTGTTAACATAATCTACAACTAGACTTACTATGCTTACTAATATCTTTATTTAAATATACCCACAAAATTTACTTTACATTAATCGAAGGTCTGCTACAACACCATTTATGCTATGATGGCTCATTAATTGAGTCATTATCTTTAAGGAATGTGGTTTGATTTACATTTGTATTTAATCCACATGTTGGGATGATTTTAGTAATAATGCATAAAAATGAGTTACTATAACAGTGACAACTTTCAGTCATTTTGGATATACTGTAATGTAAATTTATCCTGAAGCTGCTTTTGTCTGACTCTAAAAAGCTGTAACGAAATCAAAGACTTAAAAATTACAGTTCATGTAAAAACATGTAAGAGGAAAAAAAAAAGAAATTAAACAGCAAGTTAGTGTCTTTTTATGTAACATATTTTGATTTTATAGCTACCGTAACAATAATGAATTTTCAAATCCTCAAACAAACATGGTGCACTGAAAATTTGCAACAAAATTATTATTTTTTTATATATAATTTGTTTCGGTGCATTATAATTTGAGTTACTCCGGATGTTCAAAATTTGTGTTTTTCTGAGTTGAGAAATTTACCTTTTTCATATTGTAGGTTGTGACACATGCATACAACAAAGAGAGGTAAAAAAGAAAAAGCAAATGAATTGAATTTTTCAAAAAATATCAACTATTATGCTCTGACTCGACCAATTTTGACAAGTGAACACAATCTGCAGTGCATGTTTGGCCGAGGACAAACAAACAGAACACGCTCTGGTTCAGGATGGCTGTGTCGTTTGGCAGAAAATCTCAGATTTTTCTTCTTTTGAAATGAAAGCCTCTTTGACTTTGAATAGATCATCAAATTGTCAGCGCTGTCAACAATATTTCCCTGAATGCAGGTGGAAAAGATGAATTCAGATAGCCAAAACAAATTAATCATAGCTTGAGTAATGTGTTTTTTTGGACATTATATTGCGGCAGATATATTTTATGTCCATCTTTGAACTTTGTTAAGGATTTTAGGCCATTCTTCTTGAATAAACCGTTTTATTATGTTTTTCCTCTTTATGTGCAATGTTGCCTTGAAGAACATGAGTTTGACGAAATTTTGGTCAAGGAAGGTGAGGATCAAGATTAAATCAAGGCTCAAGTCTTTCGGGGGATCTACAAATCTTCTGCTTTTCTACATTTGATGGCATCCTTCCAGATTTTGATGAGAACTTCTTTCTTTCAGAAACCATGTGCAATTATCTGATCTTTCTGTATTTTGATCAGTTTCCTGAAGATAACACAACTTGTCCACTTAGAAATTAATTTGAAATTCTTTAAACGGCATTTGGTGTAGTGGCAGAGAATCGGACTCGTTATCCGAAGGACCCAGATTCAAACCCTGGCCACGGCACACCTTGGGGTGTCTATGAGTGCACATCTAATTCCCCAGCTCCCCGAGCGCGACAACGCTGCTCACTGCACCACCTGGTGGTGGTTGGGTTAAATGCAGAAGACCAATTTCGTCTGTCAAGTATGGGAACATACACAGATGACAAATGTGACAAATTAAATTACATCCATCTATTATCTTTTACCCGCTTTTTTTCTTTGTGGATTGTGGGGGTCACTGATGCCCATAACTATCCGTCAGTGTGCAAAAGGTGGGGGACACCCTGGACAGGTTGCAAGTCCATCACAGGGACACAGAGACAAGCGAGACTCTCTCACACCTAGGGACAATTTAGAGTCACCCATAATAATAATAATAATAATAATAATAATGAATTCAATTTATAACGCACTTTTCATTAATGAAAATCTCAAAGTGCTAACCCATCAGCCTAACCTGCATGTTTTTGGTCTGGAAACCAGACAAAACCCACGCATGCATGGAGAGAACATGCAAACTCCACACAGGAAGGACCCCGGCAGAGATTCAATCCAGCGACTTTCTCACTGAGAAGCAACAGCTTTACCAACTGTGCCACCTAATTAAACTTCAATCAAAAGAGAAAGTCTTTTTGCAAACATTTATCAAAAATTCATGGGTTAGTTTTCCCCATTGGGTTTGGATAAACGTTAAGTTAAAAAAAGCAATAAGGTTATAGTCCTGATCACATCTATGAAGAACCCCACAGCTCAAACAAAATGATTGGAGTTTGAACCCCAACATTTCCATAACAATCTCTTTTCATTTTGACATTGTACAAAAATATACTTCTCTTGTTTCAAAAGTCAAAAATTAATGTACCGATTCAAGATGGCCTCCACACCTAACCACTCCTGGCAAACACATAAAATGTCTGTATGGCCTAACTGATTTTTATTTTTTATTTTTTTTACAAATATTAAGCTAATATTTGTGGTGGGAGCAGCTGAGAGTCATTCCCAACACAAACTTTGAGAACTCCTCCTAACTCCTGTGAGTGAGAATCTGTTATTTGTGTTTAGATGTTCAGATCCTTGTGTTTCCTGCTCTCCCCAGTGTTTCCCCTCCTTGTTGTCAGCTTCACCTGTCTTGAATCCCAATCACTGCAGGTGTTCATCATTGTGCCTCGTTAGTGTCCTATAAGTTCTGTCAGTTTGTTCCTTCCCTGTCGGTGGATTGTCTTCCCAAGGCGTTCATGCTCTGTTTCCCTCTGTGTCTCCTTGTTCGCATGCCCCACGTAGGTTTTGCTGCCACGTCTGCCTTTTTGTTTATTTAAATAAATGTTGTTCTTTATTTTATTCCTGAGTTCCCGGAGTTCTGTCTGCACATTGGGTTCAAAATCACACCAACGTGATAGTGAGATTCTTGTTTAAACCTTTATTACGTAAGGGGTTGTGCAAGTCTTCGAGGACTTCAATGTATTCATAAATGCTTGTTTTTGTAATATAAACTAGAGTCTAGTTTATATTACAAAAACAAGCAGGAGCTTGTTGTCACATAAACAAGTTAAAAGGAAGTCGTTTTCATGTCCTAGCCTTCCAATCAATGGTTGAAAAGTTAAACTTGGAGGCGTGTATTCAGGCTTTTTGTGGAACTCAATGTTTCCAGTTTAACCTTCTGATCCATGACTGTTGGAGACTAGTTGAGGATTCAAAATTGCAGGAAAATAGGCACTTTTAACAAATTCTTAGTTATTGCAACAGCAAGCCCTGAGACCGCATTACTTTTGGAGAGCTTTTGAAAAAGAAAGCCTGTTTTTATGTGTGAAGCTTGTGAAACTGTATTCTAGGCTATTCTGATATGTGCAAGGTTGTCCATCTCTGCTCACATGTATCTGCATCATGTCACTCTACTTGGCAGCTGCCCTCACATTTAGAACTTGTTCAAAAATCTACTAAAGTACATTTTTGAAATAGATGGGTGGATTTGGACCAGATTTTTATATGTTTAATATTTGTCATAAGTGCAGCTTTCACACCTGGACACTTGTATGAAAAGGAAAACTCTTGTGCAGATCCCCCCAAAAAAACAGATCTATAGGACTCCATAATTTTTATTTATTAATTATTATTTTAAGTTTTAGTACGGAGCCCCCCAGGGGACGTGGAAAAAAAAAATATTTGCGTGCGCACGCAAAACTATTGTACGGTGGCCGAGGGGTGCAAACGCGCAGCAAAAACAGAACAGCACGCTGCAAAAAGAAAACAGCGTTCCAAAAGTTGAAACACGCATCAAAATGAAAACAACAGCGTTCCAAAAGTTGAAACACGCATCAAAATGAAAACAACAGTGTTCCAAAAGTTGAAACACGCATCAAAATGAAAACAGCGCTCCAACAGATGAGGCGCACTGCAAAAGATAAGTCGCGCTCCCAAAAGGGGACGACCTGCAAATACAGAACGAGCTGCAAATAGAAAAGCCACAACGGAAGTGCTCCAGACCACTAGGGGCAGTCGAACAAAGAACAAATCATAAAGCATATTATAGTTTTCGGAATGGCACTAGTTATTTGTGTATTTTAACTCCCACAGTCCAAAAAAAACATGCATGTTAGGCTGATTGGTAACTCTAAAATTGACCCTGGATGTGAGTGAAACAGGTCCCTCTTGTAAATGAGTCCCCGTGGCTCAATGAGGCTAGCCTGTGTAAATAAAGGTTGAATGAATGAATGAAAAAAAGAATATTTTACACTACATCGGAACTGTCACGTTGTATCTGTTTTAATAGTGTGCGGAGGAGGATCACTGCATGGATGCCAAGTTGGGTCAATGGTTAAAGAGATTGCCTTGAATGCGGGGGACCCTGGTTCAAATCCCAGTCTTGGAAATTTTGTGGTAATAATTTCTTTCTTTTTTTTAAGCCTTTTTTGGATAGACCGGGTGAAATAGATAAATACATCTACACGTTTATTCTTTGTTGCTTGGTTCGATCTATCCAAAACAAAAGGCTTAAAAAAAAAAGTAATAACAGAAAATTTCCAAGATATATATATATATAAGATATTATATATATATATATAAATAAGAAAGAGGAATGATTATATAATTGAAAGTTTTTATTGTTGTTTTGTAAATAGTTTTCTTCTGTTTTCTTAATCTGGAATGAATAAATAATCAAAAAAAAAAAAGTTGTCCCGACCAGGAATCGAACCTGTGAGATTTGGAGCGGCAAGCTGATGTGTTACTAGTTGAGCTATCGTGACATGCCTGTAACACAAGGTCCACATTCCTTTTAAAGGATGGTATCTGTAACGCAAGACCTTGAAGGTTTTGCGTTACCTCGCAATAGTTTTGCGTGAGCACGCAAACGTTTGCGTGCGCACGCAAAGAAAAGAAAAAATTTCCACGTCCCCTGGGGGGCTCCGTATTTTAGATACCTGCAACAACTCTGAGTATTTTGAGAGGAAAAAATTGTTGCATGAGTTATTGAAATTGTTAAATTTCAAGTAAAAAACAGTGAGCCTCTCTGACTCGCAAAAAAAAAATTGTGAGCCCCCTTCAAAGATTTAGAGGACTCTTTCGCAAACTCCTTTTGCTATCTTTTCCCTAACAGTTGCAACGTAATGAGATATTTACATAAACCAGGGGTCTGCAACCTGCAGCTCTGGAGCCACATGTGGCTCTTTGGCCCCTCTGCAGTGGCTCTTTCAAGCCAAAAAACACCTGACATAAAACTTAATTTTATTAGAATACAAACAATAAAATTGTACTAGTTTTACCTGTTTTCCTGTTATTTATTTTGCATTTAACTTTTGGCTTTATACTTGAATTTTTCAACCATTATAAAAAAAATCACATACATCTGCATAGATCATAGTACTGTAGTTGTTTTAATTTAATTTATTTATTTTAAATAACTATTTTCCCTCCTCTTTACAAGAATCTGGTCTTTTCATTTGTCTTAAATTGTAAAAAAAAAAAAATGTAGAAATCTTAAAAATCATTAGATATTTTCAGCTTTATAATGTCACCCCTTCTTAGAACTGCCGTAAGTTTTGTGTGTATGTGCAAGTGCTGATTGTGAAATTAGTGCCCAGGTGCATGGCTGGGGGAAGACACAGAGAAGCTGGAACGGTGATCGGCTGCATCGTGATGACGTCGGCTTTCATCCTCTCTACGCATCCCAACCAGTCACAGCTGACCTGCTGTCAGATTAGTTTAGTTTTTTGTACGGAGTTTCTGTAGGGGTGAGCTGCCATTGTATTTAATAAATTTTTCTCCTGTTTTTGTTAGATTTAGTACGGTAAGAAATAGGCCTGTTGCAATAAACAATAAATTAATTAATCGCATGATAACTGAAAATTATCTACCCCAGACCGGGATTTGAACCAGGGACCTGCTCACTGAGAGGCAGCAGCTCTACCCGTTGTGTTGCTGTAACCACTCCACATGCTTTTTTGTGCTGAGGGTTTATTTTTTATTATTTTTTATTTTTTGCAACTTCACACTGTGTCCTGTTAGGCACAGAGTGGGACACAGTGTGAGATCTGATTTGTTTTGTACCTCCGCATTCCTCGTGTTTCCTTTTCATTATCCAACAAAAAAAATGCAGCGCCTTCTCATGAGGCTGCAGCCTCAGGCACCCGTCTACCCATATATGTTTTTTGATTGTTTGTGTTTCTTTGGACAGGCTGTACTGAAATGAAATTTCGTTGTGCTTCTGTGCAATGACAGTAAAGGCTGATTCTGAATTGACTGACACACTCAGGAGTTTGCTAAAAATCTAGATCTGTTTATGTGTTGCAGCTGTGGAGCCATGTGCTTTTGGTTGCCTCTCATCTGGGTAATATCGGTGGAGGAAATTCACAAATTAAAGGCACCACCCCCCTCAGTGAGCAGACCTTTGAAGTTGAAATGTACAGAGCCAGCAGGCTGACTGCAGGCAACCAGCAGCACGGTGCTGTTCTGATGCTGCCGATGCTGGATAAACATCCATTAGCACTTTAAGTCCTCCAGCAATCTGCACCACAGGGGGTGAAAATCAGCCCCTAGGAGTTAAGTCATAGAGCGCAATGATAAAACTCAGAAAATACAGCTTTAAAAAAATACTGTACAGTGAATGAAAATGTGTTTATTTTTATTTATATTGTACTTTTAAACTTCCTTTAGTGTAAGTATTATGTTGAACTTTATGTAAAGCTAAAGAAAATGATTACCAGCAGAGGATAAATGTGTTTGATTTTTAAACACGTCCAGAAACACTTTAATAAATATGCAATTTGTGCTATTTTTCAACTGTACACTAGCCTGGCCCTCGCCTTCCTGCACAGCTCCGCTCAATTCTCATTTCCCTTCACTGCAGTCTGAAGCGAAGTGAAGGACAAGGGTCTGGTTTTAACCAGGCTACCTGTACACCAACATATTACATTTTTAATCAAAGCAAAAAATACGTGATTAGATGCAAAACTTTTAATGAATAGAATTTTGAACCGCTCTGTTCTGTTTGTCTTCAGGGTAAAATGCGACAAAATGTACAAATCCTCAATTCTGTTTGTCTTCAGGGTAAAATGCGACAAAATGTACAAATCCTCAATTTAAGCAGTTTTTAAAACACTTTAAGTGTTTTGTTTGATCCTGAAGATGAGTCTGTACAGGAGGTCAAAGTGCATCAGGTGAAAGTCAAAATTATTATTCTCCAGAAGCAAATAAAAAAGTAATCTTCAGTTATTTGACATGATTACGGTAATCACTAAAGGCAATAATTATTTTACTCAGGTGGTACCGTGCAAAAACTGATTTTCTGCTTCATGAACCTTTTATAGTTTGACCATTTGTCATCTGATTGGAAGGAATTACATTTCTATTTCACTCTAAAATGTCTCATTTTGTCCATTGTATTCTAAAGGTAGAGATTTTATTTTATTTATTATTTTTTGTAAGGTAAAGAGTCTAGAGGCAAGCATGAAGCTACAGCTCATAGATGTAAAAATTAATAAATAAATGAATAAATGAAAAAAGTGGAATTAAACCCAGCAATGATAATATTTCCATGTTCATGTTCAGAATCATTAGGAAGCAGCCGGTGTGCATTTAAGCTGCTAATCCATTGAATCACACCTTGAGCCTTTGAGCTTAACAAGGTGGAGTGTTAAATGATGAAAAATTAGACTGCAGTACTCAGCTCAGTGTCACATTATCAGATCCTGAGCTATGACACAAACACAAAGTACTTTGTACAAAAAAACTCTTCAACTTTTTTTGTTTGTTTGTGTTGTTGTTTTTTAGCTAGCAACCAGAAATTAAAGCATAACTTTAATATCGCATAGTTCTTGTTTTGCAGGAACTAAAGCCATCAACTCCACTCATCTTAAAAACCAGAGGCAGAAATGTATTTATTTGGAACTATGTAAATGTGTTGCTGCTGTACCTTAATTGACTTTCCTTCAGATCTCCCCCTGTTTGTAAGAATTCCTTTAATTGGTAACTTGCTCACCACTGGTACGAAACTGAACATAGCAGGTTCGGCTGGCCTCCCTGCTAAAACCTGTAAATCACAAAGCAAAGGAATTAATAATTTTCTTTTAACAGGCTTGAAAAATACTCATGCACATAAAAATCGACATGCAACAAATGTTTCATGAAATGCCAGAGAATCTTTTCACCAAGTGATCAGGTCCGATCCTTTGGATGGATTCAAAAAAGTAAAAGCAAAGCTTCAAAACAGCAGGGACTCTGGGCAA
>JBBPBX010064143.1:0-10302 GCA_038048925.1 Garcialebias charrua | reverse complement strand
CAGTAATAGCAGTAGCGAACGTGGTCCCGGTATTCGGCAGGCTGTAGAAAAGTCTTTGTCCTTCCGTACCCAAAGCATGGAGTAGAACCGCGCGCTTTCTGGCATCAGGCCAGCCATCTCCCGACGCGGCTATCACTAGCATGTAGTTGTCGAACATCTTTAGCCACGTTGGAAACGGTATCGTCGGTTCACCTGGGCACGGCATGAATGGAGCAGGCAAAGGTACAGAAAGAGCCATCCTCGTCGATTCTCGTCGATCCTCGTCGCCAATGTTGTGTTGTTGCTAATATGTAGGTGTAGAATCAGAGTACTGTAGACGGAGCTGACTTCATAACACCATGCTTTATTTCACTTCTTCCAACTTCTTCTTCTCTCCTCCACACATCCTGTTCTCTCCCTACTCGGAGGTTCCCTCTGCTGTCAGTCTTATGCAATTGCAGGACATAACAAAGATATAACACCACACAAGATGGGGCTAGACACCAGGAAACACAAACCATAACCCATACAATAATAAAATGTTTACAAGGCTTTTCCTGTTTTAGATCTACAACCTTCTCCACTAAAGTTAGTTAACTTTTGCCCTTTCTTGAAAATATTGTTCACATTGTTGTTGAGAGTCTAACAGTTTCACACAAAATGTGTGCTTTTTCGTTTAATCTTTATTTCACATTTTTGTGGCTCCTGAGTACTTTGACAATTTTGGCCAACGTTTGAAAAAGTTTGGACACCCCTGTGCTAGAACTTTAATTTCCAATAGTATGAAGATAAATTAGTCTCAAAAGTAGTCATACATACATACAAAATGATTTGTACCGTACATATAAGATTCACAATGTCACAAATGCAAATAAACTGTTTAATTTGCAAGTACACATTTCAAATTGCACAAGTAGGAATATGCTGGGCATACAAATTGTCAAATAAATGTGTACAAATCATATATATATACACATACAGTACATACACATTTACACACATACATACACACACACACACACCAGTGTTTCCCCTACATTGCTTGTCTTGGCAAGGCGCTCAGCTCTTCCATGATTTTTGTGGACGGTGAGAGGGGTGACGATGAGACACATCTCTGTTGCGCTCTGTATTGAAAGTTTTCAAGCGGGGTGGGGGTGGCTCAGTGTGAAGGAATTGGAGTGATATCTCTAACTTTTTAGCTAGTGCATCTGTATTGCATGCCACTAGTTTAGCACTATATCATTTATTCAACCTTTATTTATACAGGTTAATGCCATTGAGCCCATGGGACTCATTTACAAGAGAGACCTGAATTTTTTTAACAAAGAGTGATGACAACAGTAGACAACAACGACAACAATAGACAATTAAAATGGCAACGAAAAGGACAAACAAAAGGAAAAATAGCAACAACAACAACAACAAAAAAACAGCTGATCATAAGACGGTGTAGAAAACTAAAAACAAGAAAATGTCTGCTTTGGTTCTTGCCAGAAACTTAACAGATGTTTAAAGTCACTTAGAGAGGTCAAGGTCAAGAGCTTTAGATCTTTTGCAAGATGTTCCAGAAAACAGGAGCAGAGTAGGAGAAGGCCCTTTTGCTTAGTTCAGTCTGCACGGAGGGGACACTGCATGTGATCATGTCCTGAGAGCGCACGCTGTAGCTGCACTCACACAGAGACATGTAGGAGGAGATGAATGAAGGTAGCAGATCAAGAAGTGATTTACAGATGAAACTGTACCAGTGGAAGAGTCTGCGTGAAGTTAATGATGTCCAGTTAACCAGTGAATATAGGGTGCAGTGATAGGTACGGTAATTGCAGTTGTGAATCTTAGCGCAACATGATAGACAGCATCCAACATCTGCAGAGTTCATGTAAATAATCTCACCGTAGTCACTGGAGGGAAGGAAAGTCACAGTTACAAGGTGTTTCCTAGCATTCAGAGTTAGACATGATCTGTTTCTGAAAAAGAAACCCAGTTTAACTTTCAGTTTCATTACTAGGTTTTCCACGTGAAGCTTAAAAGAGAGATGCGAATTGACCAGGATACCCAAATATTTATAGGAATCAACTAACTCCGTAGGGACACCATTTGAGGATAAAATCAGAGGAAGAACTGCTGGGACCGACTTCCTGTTAGAGAAAAGCATCCCTTTGGTTTTATCGACATTTAGGACAAGTTTGAGACTGAACAGATCTGACTGGATGATGTCAAAAGCGGATTGCAAAAGCTGGGAAGCCTTAGCAACTGTTTTAGCTCGACAGCAAACAACTGTGTCATCAGCATAGAAATGTAAGGATGCATCAGGGATGCTCTGACCTAGATTACCTATGTAGATTGTAAAGAGGGTGTGTCCTAAGACTGAGCCTTGTGGTACACCATTGTTGACTATTAAATAACTGGAAGAAATACCATTATGTTGAACTTATTGCCTCCAATCTGAAACATAATTAGAGAACCAACCAATGGTGTGATCTGAGAAACCGATTTCTGAGAGCTTATGACACAGGATGTTATGATCCATTGTGTCAAAAGCTTTAGACAGGTCTAAGAGCAGCACAATAATCCTTAGCATCCAATACTTCAACAACGTCATTAAGAACCTTCAGTGTAGCAGACGTTGTGCTGTGTTGTTTCCTGAAACCAGATTGATGGAGAGGTAAGATGTTAAATGAGTCCAGATAATTTTTGATTTGACAGTTTATCAGTTTTTCTAGAACCTTGGCTAAAATGCAGAGTTTAGAGATCGGTCGATAATTGTTCAGTGAGGTGGGGTCACCTCCCTTCAGCAAAGGAAGAACAAAGGCTGTTTTCCAAGCATCTGGAATGGTGTTTTGGCTTATGGACAGATTAAAGATGTGGGTCACAGGGACTGTGATGATATGAGCAGCCAGCCTTAAGAAATAAGGTGGAAGTTCATCTGGACCTGCAGATTTTTTAGGATCAAGATCTTTTAACAGTTTATTTACCTCACTGACTGAGAATGGGGAAAGATAAAATGTGTGATTTACTATTGACTTGTAGGAGGGATTTGGTTTTCACTTTTAGGGGAAGTGGCTGATTTTTATTAGTAACAGTGTCAAATAAAGAACTATAATGTAACAACATGTTTGTTGAAACAGTTCAGGATCTCGTGCTTATTTGACACAGGAACAGAGTTAACAAGAAGTTGTGCTGGGAGGTCAGATGATTGTGAGCTGCCTGAGAGAGATTTGACGGTTTTCCAGGGTCATTTAGATTTTTGGAGGTCTGGGATAAAACAGTTACATTTTGCAGCTTTGATGGAAGTTGTGCATTTATTCCTCAGCTGTCGAAAATTCAACCAATCAGTGTCTGAGCCAGATTTTCTCACTACAGCCCAAAGCAGATCTGTCCTGTGAAGAAAATCAGCTAGCTCAAACCATGGGCTGTCTCATCCTTTTATTCTGCAATGGCGAAAAGGAGCATGTTTGTTCACAAAATAGACGAAACTATTTTGAAAATAGTTCCAAGCGATGTTCACGTCATCAGTTAATAGAATACGGTGCCAGTCAAAGTGAGATAGTGAATACACCTGTACCAGGGTGTTCTTATTATCACATATCAGTGCCGGCAGTTGTCGACAGGGTGTGGGGGAGGTTGGTTTGGGGCGCTCTGTTCTGCTGACAGGGCGGGGCGCCCTGCTTGTATAATGATAGGGGAAACACTGCACACACTTACTTAAAAACATACATATACTTTATTTCAGATGCACAGTTTACAAAATTAAAATTTTTAATCCAGTAACATTAAGTAAGTGTATGTGTTTTAATATAGAGGTTATGAGCAACTGTGCCCAAGTTGTGTCTTTTCCCAATAACTCATTAAATCTGGTAAGTCTCAGATGCCCCAGCTATAAATCTTGTCTGCTTGTGTGACTAATTTTGAGACCAGTTTACAATGTTGTCTTTGACGTAGCGCTTGAAAACAAAAAGTCACTTACTCAACGATTGAGAAAGTAGCTAGGGTGCAGGTTGGCCCGAGCACAGCACAGCCCAGCTTGTCTGAAAACTGCAAAAGAACAGCTGAGTGTGAGTTTGTGCTGATGGTACCGATGGGTCAAACAGCAAGTCCAGACACAAGATCATTTAGCTTTCAGCTTGAATTTAGCTTCTGCATCTAATCTTTGCAAAGTGAACTCAGCGTTCACATCACATTTTCTCAGAAAATGCACGTTAGACATTGATGTTGTGCTTCATGTTGTTGTATAACGTTTGAGTTGTTTTTACTAGCAATACTATACTTTTAACATGAGCAAATAGAACGTTCTCCGTCACAGTGTACAACCTGTATGACATTGAACACATCATACTTTACTGACCCATTAACTCTCCTCCATACTCTGTTCATTATCAGCAGTGTGGTGGAGCAGATCAAAAGAGCTGTTAAAGCCGTGTCCCACTTGAAATGAGAGGCAGACACAAATGCTAACTGGAAAGTAAGCCTCAGACAAACTGCCTGTGTAAAAAAAATTTAAAACATTATCCAACAAATGTTAAATGTCACTGTTTTTCTGTGCCTTCGGTGTGTTTTGTAGGTAAGGTAAAAAGACCCTTCACTTTATGAATGTCCAGAGGACCAGACCTAGCATTTTTTTTATTTTTCTACCTGTATTATTGAGCATGCATCAGGGCCCTTCACTTGATGTTTTGGAAGGAAAAAGCTCAGACAAGTCAATGAGAGTTTGGATGTTCCCTCTGCACTCGGAGTGGATTTGAGAAAATGCTGCAGGTTCTGTAGCAGTCAGAGGCACATTTAGTGAACCAAGATTTAAAATTCCTGTTTTGATGGTTCAAACTGTGTAAGATTGTGGAAATGAGAGGGCTTTTGTTGGCAAAAAACTTTGGCAAGTGTTCACAACTCCAACATTAATCTGTGACATCATCATGCTCTGAGTTGAACGCTCTGTTGTAAAATCTTCAGAAAGCACAAAACTTTAACTGAGACCATGCAAAAATCACCAAAGAATGTCAAAATGCCAGTCAGTCAGAAAAAGTCCAACTTTACATAACTTTTTTGCAATGTGATTTTTAATTTGCCTCCTTTCATTTTATGTCTTTTTATATTGTACTGTACACTGTATGTTTAAATGTTGTTTTTATTGATGTAAAATGAATAAATTTAAAATAAAAAAAATAAAAAATAAAAATTTATATGAAAGATGCCATTGAATCTCGTAAATGGGTTTTCTCACTTGTTTCATCAAAACCGTGTTATGTTTGTGAAAACTGTAGACGATTTTAGCTGATTGTACAAGATGCTGCTACCAAAAGCCAAAGCACGTTAATCAAACCGCACATTTTCGTGTATTTTTTTTGTCGGGATGTGAGACGAAGAGCAACTCAAACCTCAGAAACTGAAGAAAAACATTAAAGGTGAATTAAGTGCAGATTAAAGCTGAAAGCCACTCCTGTCAGGTCACAGAATATAACAGTGGTGCTCCACGTTAATGCTGTATCTTAAAAATGTGTGAAACACGTCAGCTGAAAATTGGACATAAAAATTGCAGCTTACCATGAGTTTGGTCAGCTTCTCCACTCCCTCACAGACGCTGCTCCCACAACCTTTTTGGCTGTAAATAGTTGTGTTGAACCCTTCGAAGTTGGCTGTGAGATTAAAGCCCATTCCTTTGTGATAAGTGGCAAGAAAAACAAAAGAAGATTTTATTAGTTTTGATTTTCTCTTCGGATTGGAGCCTGAAATTAAGCATGCTACAACTGAGCCGAGTTCTCGTTTCTGCTTTTGACTCACAGCGTTGCAAAGGAAAATCACAGAAAATCAAACAGAATAAAGTTGAACACAAAAGAAAAGGGTGCTTGCTCAGTTGTCAACTGATTCTTAGTAAAACTGAACAAGCATAGAACTGAACTGATTACATTTGTGCTTCACTGTTACTCGTAGAAAAGAAAAGCAAAACTTTTACATTTTTAAATATATAACTAGAGAAATTGCACTTGCTGTGAAAATGTAGTGTAAATGCTTATTGCAGAAGAGCTTGATGAACAACAGCTGAAATGAGCTAAAAAAGAATTCTGAAGTGTAGCTGAAATGGAAGAACAAGTCTAAATTAGCAGAAGAAAGCAGAAAGAACGTTTGCCAATTAGGTTTAAAGACACAGAAATGAGCACAAAGAAGTGGATATTATTTGAAAAAAGTTGAAATTAGCAACAACAACAAAAAAGGGCTGAATAGTAACTAAAAAGGCAGAAAGAAGCTTATATTACCAGAAGGAAATGGAAAGAGTAAATTTTTGCTGAATTAGTCGAAATAATCCATCAGCCAGTGGCCCTCACCCCGTTAGTCTCTAATGCTTCGAAAAAACTGGTCATGACCCACATCAAAACAACCATCAGCATCAATGAGGACCCTCATCAGTAAGCGTACCGTGAGAATCGATCAACAGAGGACGCCATCTCCTCTGTGGTCCACACTGCTCTCACCCACCTGGAACAGAAGGACTCATACGTGCGTCTGCTCTTTGTGGACTTCACATCTGCCTTCAACACCATGATCCCCCAAACCCTGATGGACAAACTATCCACACTTGGACTAAGCCCCTCCATTTGTAACTGGGTACTAGACAACAGACCACAGTCAGTGGATCCACAACTGCTCCTCCTCCACCATAACCCTCAGCACTGGCTCTCCTCAAGGATGTGTGTTGAGCCCTCTCCTGTTCACTCTGCTCACATATGATTGTGCAGCCACCCATCCAGGCTGTCACATTGTAAAGTTTGCAGATGATACAGCTGTGGTGGGATGCATCACAAACAATGATGAGTCCAGCTACAGGCAGGAGGTGGAACATCTGGAGAGCTGGTGCAAAGAGAATAACCTTCACATAAATGTGAAGAAGACAGAGGAGATGATTGTGGACTTCAGAAGGAACAAACAAACCCACACCCCACTGAACATAAGTTGATCTGCGGTGGAAGTGGTCTCCAGCTACAAGTACTTGGGTGTACACTTGAATGATAACCTCAGCTGGAGCAACAACACCACCAGCCTGATCAAGAAAGGTCATCAGAGACTCTACTTCCTCAGACGAGCTGGTCTGAGAAGCTCAGTCCTCACCTCCTTCTACAGGTGTGCAGTGGAGAGCATCCTGTGCTCCAGCATCAACGTGTGGCATGGAGGCTGCACAGCTGCAGAAAGAAAAGCTCTACAGAGAGTGGTGAAGGCTGCACAGAAGATGTTGGAGTCAGTCTCCCCACTATCACAGACATCTACACCTCCAGATGCAGGAAGAGAGCCACCTGCATCATGAAGGACCACACTCACCCAGCACACACACTTTTTGCCCCGCTCTCCTCAGGACGGAGGTTGAGGAGCATTAAGTGTAGAACCACTAGACTGAGGAACAGCTTCTACCCTGAGGCTGTTAGACTCATGAATAAATAACCAGAATAATCACTGTGAAATATCACATCATGTTGCTGCTGATCTGTTTCATGTTGCTGCTGATCTGTTTCATGTTGCTGCTGATCTGTTCATGTTGCTGCTGATCTGTTTCATGTTGCTGCTGATCTGTTTCATGTTGCTGCTGATCTGTTTCATGTTGCTGCTGATCTGTTTCATGTTGCTGCTGATCTGTTTCATGTTGCTGCTGATCTGTTTCATGTTGCTGCTGATCTGTTTCATGTTGCTGCTGATCTGTTTCATGTTGCTGCTGATCTGTTTCATGTTGCTGCTGATCTGTTTCATGTTGCTGCTGATCTGTTTCATGTTGCTGCTGATCTGTTTCATGTTGCTGCTGATCTGTTTCATGTTGCTGCTGATCTGTTTCATGTTGCTGCTGATCTGTTTCATGTTGCTGCTGATCTGTTTCATGTTGCTGCTGATCTGTTTCATGTTGCTGCTGATCTGTTTCATGTTGCTGCTGATCTGTTTCATGTTGCTGCTGATCTGTTTCATGTTGCTGCTGATCTGTTTCATGTTGCTGCTGATCTGTTTCATGTTGCTGCTGATCTGTTTCATGTTGCTGCTGATCTGTTTCATGTTGCTGCTGATCTGTTTCATGTTGCTGCTGATCTGTTTCATGTTGCTGCTGATCTGTTTCATGTTGCTGCTGATCTGTTTCATGTTGCTGCTGATCTGTTTCATGTTGCTGCTGATCTGTTTCATGTTGCTGCTGATCTGTTTCATGTTGCTGCTGATCTGTTTCATGTTGCTGCTGATCTGTTTCATGTTGCTGCTGATCTGTTTCATGTTGCTGCTGATCTGTTTCATGTTGCTGCTGATCTGTTTCATGTTGCTGCTGATCTGTTTCATGTTGCTGCTGATCTGTTTCATGTTGCTGCTGATCTGTTTCATGTTGCTGCTGATCTGTTTCATGTTGCTGCTGATCTGTTTCATGTTGCTGCTGATCTGTTTCATGTTGCTGCTGATCTGTTTCATGTTGCTGCTGATCTGTTTCATGTTGCTGCTGATCTGTTTCATGTTGCTGCTGATCTGTTTCATGTTGCTGCTGATCTGTTTCATGTTGCTGCTGATCTGTTTCATGTTGCTGCTGATCTGTTTCATGTTGCTGCTGATCTGTTTCATGTTGCTGCTGATCTGTTTCATGTTGCTTCTGATCTGTTTCATGTTGCTGCTGATCTGTTTCATGTTGCTGCTGATCTGTTTCATGTTGCTGCTGATCTGTTTCATGTTGCTGCTGATCTGTTTCATGTTGCTGCTGATCTGTTTCATGTTGCTGCTGATCTGTTTCATGTTGCTGCTGATCTGTTTCATGTTGCTGCTGATCTGTTTCATGTTGCTGCTGATCTGTTTCATGTTGCTGCTGATCTGTTTCATGTTGCTGCTGATCTGTTTCATGTTGCTGCTGATCTGTTTCATGTTGCTGCTGATCTGTTTCATGTTGCTGCTGATCTGTTTCATGTTGCTGCTGATCTGTTTCATGTTGCTGCTGATCTGTTTCATGTTGCTGCTGATCTGTTTCATGTTGCTGCTGATCTGTTTCATGTTGCTGCTGATCTGTTTCATGTTGCTGCTGATCTGTTTCATGTTGCTGCTGATCTGTTTCATGTTGCTGCTGATCTGTTTCATGTTGCTGCTGATCTGTTTCATGTTGCTGCTGATCTGTTTCATGTTGCTGCTGATCTGTTTCATGTTGCTGCTGATCTGTTTCATGTTGCTGCTGATCTGTTTCATGTTGCTGCTGATCTGTTTCATGTTGCTGCTGATCTGTTTCATGTTGCTGCTGATCTGTTTCATGTTGCTGCTGATCTGTTTCATGTTGCTGCTGATCTGTTTCATGTTGCTGCTGATCTGTTTCATGTTGCTGCTGATCTGTTTCATGTTGCTGCTGATCTGTTTCATGTTGCTGCTGATCTGTTTCATGTTGCTGCTGATCTGTTTCATGTTGCTGCTGATCTGTTTCATGTTGCTGCTGATCTGTTTCATGTTGCTGCTGATCTGTTTCATGTTGCTGCTGATCTGTTTCATGTTGCTGCTGATCTGTTTCATGTTGCTGCTGATCTGTTTCATGTTGCTGCTGATCTGTTTCATGTTGCTGCTGATCTGTTTCATGTTGCTGCTGATCTGTTTCATGTTGCTGCTGATCTGTTTCATGTTGCTGCTGATCTGTTTCATGTTGCTGCTGATCTGTTTCATGTTGCTGCTGATCTGTTTCATGTTGCTGCTGATCTGTTTCATGTTGCTGCTGATCTGTTTCATGTTGCTGCTGATCTGTTTCATGTTGCTGCTGATCTGTTTCATGTTGCTGCTGATCTGTTTCATGTTGCTGCTGATCTGTTTCATGTTGCTGCTGATCTGTTTCATGTTGCTGCTGATCTGTTTCATGTTGCTGCTGATCTGTTTCATGTTGCTGCTGATCTGTTTCATGTTGCTGCTGATCTGTTTCATGTTGCTGCTGATCTGTTTCATGTTGCTGCTGATCTGTTTCATGTTGCTGCTGATCTGTTTCATGTTGCTGCTGATCTGTTTCATGTTGCTGCTGATCTGTTTCATGTTGCTGCTGATCTGTTTCATGTTGCTGCTGATCTGTTTCATGTTGCTGCTGATCTGTTTCATGTTGCTGCTGATCTGTTTCATGTTGCTGCTGATCTGTTTCATGTTGCTGCTGATCTGTTTCATGTTGCTGCTGATCTGTTTCATGTTGCTGCTGATCTGTTTCATGTTGCTGCTGATCTGTTTCATGTTGCTGCTGATCTGTTTCATGTTGCTGCTGATCTGTTTCATGTTGCTGCTGATCTGTTTCATGTTGCTGCTGATCTGTTTCATGTTGCTGCTGATCTGTTTCATGTTGCTGCTGATCTGTTTCATGTTGCTGCTGATCTT
>JBBPBX010064141.1:0-20339 GCA_038048925.1 Garcialebias charrua | reverse complement strand
TATTGTATTTGGCATGATTTTAAGTGCTAAGGGCACTATGAGACACCATCTCTGACCATTTTGATGAGCACAGTTTTTTGAATGCGTCTGACGACTTCATCAGTTGTTCATCTTCTGCCATGAGTGCTCGGCAATGAACAAGGTTACAGATTTTGTTCAGTGTATGTCCCAGTTTTATGGCAAGGCTTGTTTTTTTGTATGAACGTGTTTCTTCATCAAAGCCTGACACAGTCTTTACTGCTTGCACAACTCTCTGGAAGTTAGCAGGTTTCACAGCATCCTCTAGGTTATGTATTGCATATTTTGTGCGCAGACATATCAACAAACGGCCAACTTCATGAAGCTTTTGTCGCATCTAGTCGTATTTTGAGGGGTCTTGTCCATGTCTGTTGTGGAGTGACTGAGCAAACTGAATAATACATAGGTCATTTCTCACAGCTGAGGTAACATCGTCGGGTTTCATACTTTTAATGATCTTACAAACTCCACTTGAGATTTCATGATAGAATGCAGACTCTTTAGCCAAAGCCAAACTCAGCACTTTGGCTCTTCCAGGTGGATTATCCATATCCATATTTTCTGGCTTACAGGGGCATCTACGGACATGTCTCCATAGTTGCTTTCGAACGTACATTCCTTCACAGTAGATACAGTGAATAAATGTTCCAGCTACGGCCTTAGCTTTTGTCTTTCTCTTCACTTTCAAGGGCCCTTGTCCACCTTGTAAAACTGCATTGTTATGCTTGTGATTTCCCCTGTTCCTCAATTTTTCTAATAAAACTTTGCGCTCTTTAGAATCCTTGTGAAGGGAAAACACTTGGATAATTTCAGGATACGTCCGGTGTGTTTGCAAATGGCGTGAAATTTGAGTTTGTGGCTTACCACAAACATAACAGAAGTTTTGTAGACATGTAATCTGCTTTGAGGATTCCTGTTTGAGAAGCTCATCTTTTCTGTCTGGTTTATCCTTTGAGTATGTGGTAGAAGTGGCTTGGCCTGATGTTTTAAATGCACTTTCTCCAATATTACTTGTGTCAGGAGGAAAGCAACATTTTGACGTGCTGGGAAAAACAGGGAAACTTGTGTCTGACATATTAGGATCAGATATTGCTGCTTTTTCCAGAATCTGTCCAACTTTGGACTGGCTACACTGAAGGGGGACACAGGGACATCTGAACAAGTCTCCAGTCCATCACAGGGATACCTGGACATGTCTCCAGTCCATCACAGGTACACAGGGACAGGTCTCCAGTCCATCACAGGGACACGTGGACAAGTCTCAAGTCCATCACAGGGACATGTGGACAAGTCTCAAGTCCATCACAGGGACACCTGGACAGGTCTCCAGTCCATCACAGGGACAAGTCTCCAGTCCATCACAGGGATACCTGGACAGGTCTCCAGTCCATCACAGGGATACCTGGACAGGTCTCCAGTCCATCACAGGTACACAGGGACAAGTCTCCAGTCCATCACAAGGACACATGGACAAGTCTCCAGTCCATCACAGGGACACATGGACAGGTCTCCAGTCCATCACAGGGACACGTGGACAAGTCTCAAGTCCATCACAGGGACATCACAGGGACATGTGGACAAGTCTCCAGTCCATCACAGGGACACCTGGACAGGTCTCCAGTCCATCACAGGGACACATTTACAAGTAATAATAATAATAATAATAATAATAATAATAATAACAATAATAATAATAATAATAATAATAATAATAATAATAATAATAGCTGACAAGTTATAACAATAACAAGTCTCCAGTCCATCACAGGGACACATTTACAAGTCTCCAGTCCATCACAGGGACACATTTACAAGTCTCCAGTCTATCACAGGGACATCCTGGACAGGTCTCCAGTCCATCACAGGGATACCTGGACAGGTCTCCAGTCCATCACAGGTACACAAGGACAAGTCTCCAGTCCATCACAAGGACAAGTCTCCAGTCCATCACAGGGACACGTGGACAAGTCTCCAGTCTATCACAGGGACACGTGGACAAGTCTCAAGTCTATCACAGGGACACATGGACAAGTCTCCAGTCCATCACAGGGACACGTGGACAAGTCTCAAGTCCATCACAGGGACATGTGGACAAGTCTCCAGTCCATCACAGGGACACCTGGACAGGTCTCCAGTCCATCACAGGGACAAGTCTCCAGTCCATCACAGGGATACCTGGACAGGTCTCCAGTCCATCACAGGGACATTTACAAGTCTCCAGTCCATCACAGGGACACCTGGACAGGTCTCCAGTCCATCATAGTGATACATTTACAAGCAATATAATTTAATAATAATAATAATAATAATAATAATAATAATAACTGACAACTTATAATAATAACAAGTCTCCAGTCCATCACAGGGACACATTTACAAGTCACCAGTCCATCACAGGGACACGTGGACAAGTCTCCAGTCCATCACAGGGACACGTGGACAAGTCTCCAGTCCATCACAGGGACACATTTACAAGTCACCAGTCCATCACAGGGACACGTGGACAAGTCTCCAGTCCATCATAGGGACACCTGGACAAGTCTCCAGTCCATCACAGGGACACGTGGACAAGTCTCCAGTCCATCACAGGGACACATTTACAAGTCTCCAGTCCATCACAAGGACACATTTACAAGTCTCCAGTCCATCACAGGGACACATTTACAAGTCTCCAGTCCATCACAGGGACACATTTACAAGTCTCCAGTCCATCACAGGGACACGTGGACAAGTCTCCAGTCCATCACAGGGACACGTGGACAAGTCTCCAGTCCATCACATGGACACCTGGACAAGTCTCCAGTCTATCACAGGGGCACGTGGACAAGTCACAAGTCCATCACCTGGACACCTGCACAAGTCTCCAGTCCATCACAGGGAAACATGGACAAGTTCTCCAGTCCATCACATCACAAAAATTAAGAAACATTACACGATTGATTGGTTTATCCTATTTATGGCTATTCTGTAAATAGTAAAAATAGAAAAATGACATTCTTTAAAGGAGTACTTTTTCAGTGTCAACTATCCTTCCTCGATGCACTTGCACATACCTTTATTTTGCTCTTACAGAATGTTTTGTTAGCAACTAGGCAGCACGGTGGCACAACTGGTAGAGCTGCTGCCTCTCAGCGAGAAGGTTGCCGGTTCAAATCCCGGTCCGGGGGCCTTTCTGGGTGGAGTTTGCATGTTCTCCCCGTGCATGCGTGGGTTTCCTCCGGGTACTCCGGTTTCCTCCCACAGACCAAAAAACATGCATGTTAGGCTGATTGGTGACTCTAAATTGACCCTAGGTGTGAGAGTGGATGGTTGTTTGGTGTGAGTGAGACAGGTCCCTCTTGTAAATGAGTCCCCGTGACTCAACGAGGCTAGCCTGTATAAATAAAGGTTGAATGAATGAAAAAAAAAAAGCAACTGAAACCTCTGTTGGAGGTGGTGCCTCAAAATCTTGCACATCAGACGACATTCCATGTAATTTCTGTTGAGATTTTGATCACATAGTAGGAAATAATTGAAAATATATTGTGGTGAAACATATGTTGTAAACCTGTATGATTAAAAAAATATTTTTAAGCATGATTACATTCAAAAAGTAAAATTTAAATCACCTTGCATCTCCATGGCCATTCTGAGTCGCCATAATTATAGGTGATCTCATCTCCTTCATTGATGGGTTTAGTTGCAAACAAACATAGATGGGGCTTTTTGTTTACAATTATGTACCTCATCTTTGCATTTGGGTTTATGGTCATCATTTACAAGCCTTCCAAGCGACCCGTCCTCGTTTGCTGAATCAACACTACAAATGCATAATGCATATTTAAAAAAACAAAAACAAAACTCTTGCCAGCACTATAAATTACCTTACAATTAATAGCCTTTTATAAGTCATGTCAGACACAATGATAGGTTATTCTTAAATACTCATACATACAATATTTTCCATCGAAGTAGAATTCAAACAAAAACACTTTCTGTGATTCATCGTAAACCTGATGCTTCCTCTCACATCCTCCTTGGTGATCAGTTCACCTCGATATTCCAAAAGAATGTCATCTTTTGCAAAGGATTTTTTTGCAAAGATTCCATGACCTAGTTATATAAAAATCACATCAGTCCATCACAGGTACACAAGGACAAGTCTCCAGTCCATCACAAGGACACATGGACAAGTCTCTAGTCCATCACAGGGACACGTGGACAAGTCTCCAGTCCATCACAGGGACACGTGGACAAGTTCATTCATTCATTCATTCATTCATTCAACCTTTATTTATACAGGCTAGCCTCGTTGAGTCATGGGGACACATTTACAAGTCTCCAGTCCATCACAGGGACATCCTGGACAGGTCTCCAGTCCATCACAGGGATACCTGGACAGGTCTCCAGTCCATCACAGGTACACAAGGACAAGTCTCCAGTCCATCACAAGGACACATGGACAAGTCTCAAGTCCATCACAGGGACACGTGGACAAGTCTCAGGGACACATTTACAAGTCTCCAGTCCATCACAAGGACACATTTACAAGTCTCCAGTCCATCACAGGGACACATTTACAAGTCACCAGTCCATCAGGGACACGTGGACAAGTCTCCAGTCCATCACAGGGACACCTGGACAAGTCTCCAGTCCATCACAGGGACATGTGGACAAGTCTCCAGTCCATCACAGGGACACATTTACAAGGAAGTCACTTTTTTCTTGGAAGGCTCCCTTTCTGACAGCCTTGAACTAATCAGGATGATCCTGTGTTAGAAGACGTAAAACAAGTTGGTTTGGACCAACGATCCAAGCGGGACGGTGCTCGTTAACAGCGGGATTGAAATAAAGGATCGTGCAGAGATTTTTTCTTCAAAACATACATTTTCCTGGATAAGTTGAAGGTAACGCTCCCATTATGCCGATTCGCCATGCAACAGCGACTCCAACTCAGGAGAAGGCGCCCTCCGCGGCTGCAGAGAACGATCCAGAAGCCTCAGATGAGGAGTCGCCCTCTGCTAATGAAGATCAGGCAGCATCTTCAGCTGCAAGAGGCAAAGATGAGGAGGGGGAGAATTCAGGTGACGCGAATGCGGACAAGAATGAAGACACTACTGAAGAGTGAGTGGAGGGAGAAAAAAAGGATGAGAAAGATGTGAAATGCCCGGACTGCGAGGCTGGCCAGTGCTCAACACACTGCTTTGTTCTCCTTCTAAGGATGAAGGATGGCTACAAGTATGGGAAATCCAAAAGCAAGAAGGTGAAACGGACAATTCCTGCATGGGCTAGTGCCACTGCCAGCAAACGCATTCCTGTTACCAACTATGCAGGCACGTAGTGCAAAGTGGATACTGTAGTATCATTATCGAAGCTATAATTTACTCTCAGGACAAGGTAGGGATTTCATTCCAGTCACTCATGAAATAACTTCATTATTGATTTTATTAATAGTGTTATTATTTATCTCTAAATTAAAAAAAAAGTGGTCCTCCTTTATTTATATCGTCTGCAGAGACTCGAAGAAACACACCGACCACAGGTTCAGACCCATCGATGAAGCTGCAGCGGAACTCAGAGGATCTGCTGAGATCCATGAAACCACTGAAGGAGAAGCTGGAGGTCAAGAAGAAAGTTCAGTCTGAGTTTGATCAGACAGCAGAACATGTGAAGGTCCAGGCTCGACTCACAAAGAGGCAGATTAAGAAGCAGTTTAAGAAGCTTCACCAGTTTCTAACAGAGGAAGAGGAGGCCAGGCTGGCTGCTCTGAGGGAGGAAGAGGAGCAGAAGAGTGGGCTGATTGAGAATATGGAGGCTCTGAGCAGAGAGATGGCAGCTGTTTCAGACACAGTCAGAGCCACAGAGGAGGAGCTGAGAGCTGAAGTGTTATTTATTTTATTAATAGTGTTATTATTTATTTTATTAATAGTGTTCATTCATTATTGATTTTATTAATAGTGTTATTATTTATCTCTAAATAAAAAAAGTGGTCCTCCTTTATTTATATCGTCTGCAGAGACTCGAAGAAACACACCGACCACAGGTTCAGACCCATCGATGAAGCTGCAACGGAACTCAGAGAGGATCTGCTGAAATTAAAATTAGCTGAATGAAAGAAAACTATAAATTTAAAAACTGTGACTAATAATATTGAAGTCATACAGAACAATCCCTGCATTATTTATAAAATTGATATCTATGTCATATACATACACACAAATATACATATATACATGTATATAAGCATATCATATATGCATATTCATATACAGTGTATATACATATATGCATATAAATGTATATATGCATATACATATACTGTACAGATAGACATATACATGTAAATATAACATGTTCAACTGAAATTGTGTACATTTGTGTGTGTGACTGTTTTGTGGTTTTTATGGACATTTTTTGTTAGGACCGTCATACGCTATAAACAGACAAGCAGATTACAGCTCATTACAACTCAGAGAGGGTCTGCTGAGATCCATGAAACCACTGAAGGAGAAGCTGGAGGTCAAGAAGAAAGTTCAGTCTGAGTTTGATCAGACAGCAGAACATGTGAAGGTCCATCCAGGCTCGACTCACAAAGAGGCCGATTAAGAAGCAGTTTAAGAAGCTTCACCAGTTTCTAACAGAGGAAGAGGAGGCCAGGCTGGCTGCTCTGAGGGAGGAAGAGGAGCAGAAGAGTGGGCTGATTGAGAATATGGAGGCTCTGAGCAGAGAGATGGCAGCTGTTTCAGACACAGTCAGAGCCACAGAGGAGGAGCTGAGAGCTGAAGTGTTATTTATTTTATTAATAGTGTTATTATTTATTTTATTAATAGTGTTCATTATTGATTTTATTAATAGTGTTATTATTTATCTCTAAATAAAAAAAAGTGGTCCTCCTTTATATCGTCTGCAGAGACTCGAAGAAACACACCGACCACAGGTTCAGACCCATCGATGAAGCTGCAGCGGAACTCAGAGGATCTGCTGAGATCCATGAAACCACTGAAGGAGAAGCTGGAGGTCAAGAAGAAAGTTCAGTCTGAGTTTGATCAGACAGCAGAACATGTGAAGGTCCAGGCTCGACTCACAAAGAGGCAGATTAAGAAGCAGTTTAAGAAGCTTCACCAGTTTCTAACAGAGGAAGAGGAGGCCAGGCTGGCTGCTCTGAGGGAGGAAGAGGAGCAGAAGAGTGGGCTGATTGAGAATATGGAGGCTCTGAGCAGAGAGATGGCAGCTCTTTCAGACACAGTCAGAGCCACAGAGGAGGAGCTGAGAGCTGAAGTGAAAAGAAACGTCCATCGTTAAACGGGGGTGGAGGCCTCCGGGTTCAACTGTCCCCCTCTTACAATGCTTTGATTGCTAGTATCACTAAGCCCTCTGTGAATAGCAAATAACCATCAGGGTGCTAAAGATCCATCGTTAGGCTGATGGTCCTCCTTGATCATGTGAGCAGCTGGTTTCGGCTGTCATCAGCCAACTGGTTGATCCACTGTGGGAGGGTGCTATTTATAAGACTGAGCTGAATACAGCAACTCAGACTGAAGAAGTCTTTCGGACGAAAGACGAAACTTTTGCTTCGTTTTGTTTTATTTTTTTGAATGTCCTGAGGACCAGACTTAGCTTTTTTAGATAAAATAAATAAATAAAGTATTTAAAAGTGTTACACAGATTTATACAATATTAATACATAATACAGACGGGTACATACCAGATACTGGTAGCATACTGGTTATATAACCGGTATGTATATTTTGTACCAGGCTATAGTATGAAGTGACATGTTATCCTGTACTTAACTGGTATGTACCTGGTACCTATGCAACGAAAGACTAAACATTTCTACGTTTTGTACCAGGCTATAGTATAAAGTGACATGTTATCCTGTACTTAACTGGTATGTACCTGGTACCTATGCAACGAAAGACTAAACATTTCTACGTTTTGTACCAGGCTATAGTATGAAGTGACATGTTATCCTGTACTTAACTGGTATGTACCTGGTACCTATGCAACGAAAGACTAAACATTTATACGTTTTTGTTTTGTTTTTTAAATGTCCAGAGGCCAGACGTAGATTTTTAGATGCATTAAAAAATCTGTAAGTTTTGTTTCTGTTTTTATCTCTTTTCAGTTATTCCCCGGTTTCTCACAAAGTCTCTTATATTTTGAACTGTTCTTTGAGCCAACATAGGGCCCTCAACCTTCTTACAGTGGTTGCATTAATTCTTTATGGTCAGTTTTCCTTCACTTATGTGATTTCGGAAATTACGCATTACATCAGCTACTTCACCATTTGACCACTTTTTCTTTGCCATTCTTCTGGATCCAAGACTTGCTTGACTTTTTCTCTAGAAAACATGGAGGACACAGAAAAAAAATCATGTATTTAGTATATGGGCAAGTCAAAATTCATCAGAACTTTAAACAAAGTATTTATAAGATTACAGTCCGAGGGAAACTCATAAAAATCAAAATTAAAATTTTATTTTGTTACATGTTTTTCCCATGATGTAAACACATGGATTAGATGTCTTGCTCATGGAGCCCATGCAGCCCCTCAGTAAACCTTAATGTTTTGTGTGCAATATATTAAATTACGATAGGTAAGAGTTACACTGTGGAGTTGAAAAAAACTGCTTACGAGTGCATAAAAATGATCGGAAACGTGTGTCCACATGTTTAGCCAACGAACTGTGGTGAAAAAACACAGAAAAACTCTATTTTTTGCGTTTTTTCCAAAAATTCGCCAGCTCGTAAGTCCGGAACCTCGTAAGTGAGGGCGCTCGTAAGTCAGGGACTACCTGTATATACATATATGCATATACATGTATATATGCATATACTGTACAGATAGACATATACATGTAAATATAACATGTTCAACTGAAATTGTGTGTGTTTTTTGTGTGTGACTGTTTTGTGGTTTTTAAGGACAGTGTTTTATCAGGACAGTTATGAGCTGTAATCTGATTGATTGTCTGATTGTTTATAGCGTATGACTGTCTTAACAAACAACTGTCCATAAAAACCACAATACACTCCCATACACACACAATTGAACATTAAGGTCTATGAATCCACACGCAGCAAGTATATCTGTTTAGGAACACAAGAACTAAAATGTACCTTGGTATTCGTGTTTAAAGGAAGTTGATCGTGCTTCTGGCTACCTGCGATCTCCTGACTCTGGACGTGTTCACATGACATCTGTAACAGATCAGTTATACTTATATTTAGAGGAAATTCTACATTTTGATGATAGCTGCTGTCACATGTAAACCAATAAACATTACATGATTGTTTGTTTTTGGCCAAAGTATCCATCTCACATAAAGGAAAGATGGATGGACAGAGTATTTACAAAACTCCTCTCATGATAGGTGGACTAAGATGAAATTAAAATTAGCTGAATGAAAGAAAACTATAAATTTAAAAACTGTGACTAATAATATTGAAGTCATACTTAACAATCCCTGCATTATTTATATAATTGATATCTATGTCATATACATACACACAAATATACATATATACATGTATATAAGCATATCATAAATGCATATTCATGTACTGTACAGTGTATATACATATATGCATATACATGTACAGATAGACATATACATGTAAATATAACATGTTCTACTAAAATTGTGTGTGTTTGTGTGTGTGACTGTTTTGTGGTTTTAATGGACAGTGGTTTGTTAGGACAGCAATACGCTATAATCAGACACTCAGATAACAGCTCATTACTGTCCTGACAAAACACTGTCCTTAGAAACCACAAAACAGTCACACACACAAACACACACAATTTCAGTTGAACATGTTATATTTACATGCCTATTACACGTATATGTAAGTGCCTATTTACATGTATATGTAAGTGCCTATATACATGTATATGTAAGTGCATATATACATGAATATGTAAGTGCATATATACATGAATATGTAAGTGCATATATACATGTAAATGCAAATGCATATAAAAATGTAAATGCATATATGTATATATACATGAATATGCATATATGTACATATGCATATACATGTATATATATGCATATACATATACTGTACAGATAGACATATACATGTAAATATAACATGTTCTACTAAAATTGTGTGTGTTTGTGTGTGTGACTGTTTTGTGGTTTTAATGGACAGTGGTTTGTTAGGACAGCAATACGCTATAATCAGACAATCAGATAACAGCTCATTACTGTCCTGACAAAACACTGTCCTTAGAAACCACAAAACAGTCACACACACAAACACACACAATTTCAGTTGAACATGTTATATTTACATGCCTATTACACGTATATGTAAGTGCCTATTTACATGTAAATGTAAGTGCCTATATACATGTATATGTAAGTGCATATATACATGAATATGTAAGTGCATATATACATGAATATGTAAGTGCATATATACATGTAAATGCAAATGCATATAAAAATGTAAATGCATATATGTATATATATACATGAATATACATATATGTACATATGCATATACATGGATATATATGCATATACTGTACAGATAGACATATACATGTAAATATAACATGTTCTACTAAAATTGTGTGTGTTTGTGTGTGTGACTGTTTTGTGGTTTTAATGGACAGTGGTTTGTTAGGACAGCAATACGCTATAATCAGACACTCAGATAACAGCTCATTACTGTCCTGACAAAACACTGTCCTTAGAAACCACAAAACAGTCACACACACAAACACACACAATTTGAGTTGAACATGTTATATTTACATGCCTATTACATGTATATATAAGTGCATATATACATGTATATGTAAGTGCATATATACATGTATATGTAAGTGCATATATACATGTACTGTATATGCAAATGCATTTAAACATGTAAATGCATATACAAGAATATGCATATATGTACATATGCATAAACATATAGATGTATATATGCATAAACATATACATGTATATATATGCATATACATATAATGTACAGATAGACATATACATGTAAATTTAACATGTTCAACTGAAGTTGTGTATGTTTGTGTGTGTGACTGTTTTGTGGTTTTTAAGGACAGTGTTTTGTCAGGACAGTAATGAGCTGTTATCTGATTGATTGTCTGATTGTTTATAGCGTTTGACTGTCCAAACAAACAACTGTCCATAAAAACCACAATACACTCCTATACACACATAATTGAACATTAAGGTTGATGAAACCACACGTAGCAAGTAATTCAGTTTAGGAACACAAGAACTAAAATGTACCTTGGTATTCGTGTTTAAAGGAAGTTGATCGTGCTTCTGGCTACCTGTGATCTCCTGACTCTGGACGTGTTCACATGACATCTGTAACAGATCAGTTATACTTATATTTAGAGGAAATTCTACATTTTGATGATAGCTGCTGTCACATGTAAACCAATAAACATTACATGATTGTTTGTTTTTGGCCAAAGTATCCATCTCACATAAAGGAAAGATGGATGGACAGAGTATTTACAAAACTCCTCTCATGATAGGTGGACTAAGATGAAATTAAAATTAGCTGAATGAAAGAAAACTATAAATTTAAAAACTGTGACTAATAATATTGAAGTCATACTTAACAATCCCTGCATTATTTATATAATTGATATATATGTCATATACATACACACAAATATACATATATACATGTATATAAGCATATCATAAATGCATATTCATGTACTGTACAGTGTATATACATATATGCATATACATGTATATATATGCATATACTGTACAGATAGACATATACATGTAAATATAACATGTTCTACTAAAATTGTGTGTGTTTGTGTGTGTGACTGTTTTGTGGTTTTAATGGACAGTGGTTTGTTAGGACAGCAATACGCTATAATCAGACACTCAGATAACAGCTCATTACTGTCCTGACAAAACACTGTCCTTAGAAACCACAAAACAGTCACACACACAAACACACACAATTTCAGTTGAACATGTTATATTTACATGCCTATTACACGTATATGTAAGTGCCTATTTACATGTATATGTAAGTGCCTATATACATGTATATGTAAGTGCATATATACATGAATATGTAAGTGCATATATACATGAATATGTAAGTGCATATATACATGTAAATGCAAATGCATATAAAAATGTAAATGCATATATGTATATATACATGAATATGCATATATGTACATATGCATATACATGTATATATATGCATATACATATACTGTACAGATAGACATATACATGTAAATATAACATGTTCTACTAAAATTGTGTGTGTTTGTGTGTGTGACTGTTTTGTGGTTTTAATGGACAGTGGTTTGTTAGGACAGCAATACGCTATAATCAGACAATCAGATAACAGCTCATTACTGTCCTGACAAAACACTGTCCTTAGAAACCACAAAACAGTCACACACACAAACACACACAATTTCAGTTGAACATGTTATATTTACATGCCTATTACACGTATATGTAAGTGCCTATTTACATGTAAATGTAAGTGCCTATATACATGTATATGTAAGTGCATATATACATGAATATGTAAGTGCATATATACATGAATATGTAAGTGCATATATACATGTAAATGCAAATGCATATAAAAATGTAAATGCATATATGTATATATATACATGAATATACATATATGTACATATGCATATACATGGATATATATGCATATACTGTACAGATAGACATATACATGTAAATATAACATGTTCTACTAAAATTGTGTGTGTTTGTGTGTGTGACTGTTTTGTGGTTTTAATGGACAGTGGTTTGTTAGGACAGCAATACGCTATAATCAGACACTCAGATAACAGCTCATTACTGTCCTGACAAAACACTGTCCTTAGAAACCACAAAACAGTCACACACACAAACACACACAATTTGAGTTGAACATGTTATATTTACATGCCTATTACATGTATATATAAGTGCATATATACATGTATATGTAAGTGCATATATACATGTATATGTAAGTGCATATATACATGTACTGTATATGCAAATGCATTTAAACATGTAAATGCATATACAAGAATATGCATATATGTACATATGCATAAACATATAGATGTATATATGCATAAACATATACATGTATATATATGCATATACATATAATGTACAGATAGACATATACATGTAAATTTAACATGTTCAACTGAAGTTGTGTATGTTTGTGTGTGTGACTGTTTTGTGGTTTTTAAGGACAGTGTTTTGTCAGGACAGTAATGAGCTGTTATCTGATTGATTGTCTGATTGTTTATAGCGTTTGACTGTCCAAACAAACAACTGTCCATAAAAACCACAATACACTCCTATACACACATAATTGAACATTAAGGTTGATGAAACCACACGTAGCAAGTAATTCAGTTTAGGAACACAAGAACTAAAATGTACCTTGGTATTCGTGTTTAAAGGAAGTTGATCGTGCTTCTGGCTACCTGTGATCTCCTGACTCTGGACGTGTTCACATGACATCTGTAACAGATCAGTTATACTTATATTTAGAGGAAATTCTACATTTTGATGATAGCTGCTGTCACATGTAAACCAATAAACATTACATGATTGTTTGTTTTTGGCCAAAGTATCCATCTCACATAAAGGAAAGATGGATGGACAGAGTATTTACAAAACTCCTCTCATGATAGGTGGACTAAGATGAAATTAAAATTAGCTGAATGAAAGAAAACTATAAATTTAAAAACTGTGACTAATAATATTGAAGTCATACTTAACAATCCCTGCATTATTTATATAATTGATATATATGTCATATACATACACACAAATATACATATATACATGTATATAAGCATATCATAAATGCATATTCATGTACTGTACAGTGTATATACATATATGCATATACATGTATATATATGCATATACTGTACAGATAGACATATACATGTAAATATAACATGTTCTACTAAAATTGTGTGTGTTTGTGTGTGTGACTGTTTTGTGGTTTTAATGGACAGTGGTTTGTTAGGACAGCAATACGCTATAATCAGACACTCAGATAACAGCTCATTACTGTCCTGACAAAACACTGTCCTTAGAAACCACAAAACAGTCACACACACAAACACACACAATTTCAGTTGAACATGTTATATTTACATGCCTATTACACGTATATGTAAGTGCCTATTTACATGTATATGTAAGTGCCTATATACATGTATATGTAAGTGCATATATACATGAATATGTAAGTGCATATATACATGAATATGTAAGTGCATATATACATGAATATGTAAGTGCATATATACATGTAAATGCAAATGCATATAAAAATGTAAATGCATATATGTATATATACATGAATATGCTTATATGTACATATGCATATACATGTATATATATGCATATACATATACTGTACAGATAGACATATACATGTAAATATAACATGTTCTACTAAAATTGTGTGTGTTTGTGTGTGTGACTGTTTTGTGGTTTTAATGGACAGTGGTTTGTTAGGACAGCAATACGCTATAATCAGACACTCAGATAACAGCTCATTACTGTCCTGACAAAACACTGTCCTTAGAAACCACAAAACAGTCACACACACAAACACACACAATTTCAGTTGAACATGTTATATTTACATGCCTATTACACGTATATGTAAGTGCCTATTTACATGTATATGTAAGTGCCTATATACATGTATATGTAAGTGCATATATACATGAATATGTAAGTGCATATATACATGAATATGTAAGTGCATATATACATGTAAATGCAAATGCATATAAAAATGTAAATGCATATATGTATATATACATGAATATGCATATATGTACATATGCATATACATGTATATATATGCATATACATATACTGTACAGATAGACATATACATGTAAATATAACATGTTCTACTAAAATTGTGTGTGTTTGTGTGTGTGACTGTTTTGTGGTTTTAATGGACAGTGGTTTGTTAGGACAGCAATACGCTATAATCAGACAATCAGATAACAGCTCATTACTGTCCTGACAAAACACTGTCCTTAGAAACCACAAAACAGTCACACACACAAACACACACAATTTCAGTTGAACATGTTATATTTACATGCCTATTACATGTATATGTAAGTGCCTATTTACATGTAAATGTAAGTGCCTATATACATGTATATGTAAGTGCATATATACATGAATATGTAAGTGCATATATACATGAATATGTAAGTGCATATATACATGTAAATGCAAATGCATATAAAAATGTAAATGCATATATGTATATATACATGAATATGCATATATGTACATATGCATATACATGTATATATATGCATATACTGTACAGATAGACATATACATGTAAATATAACATGTTCTACTAAAATTGTGTGTGTTTGTGTGTGTGACTGTTTTGTGGTTTTAATGGACAGTGGTTTGTTAGGACAGCAATACGCTATAATCAGACACTCAGATAACAGCTCATTACTGTCCTGACAAAACACTGTCCTTAGAAACCACAAAACAGTCACACACACAAACACACACAATTTGAGTTGAACATGTTATATTTACATGCCTATTACATGTATATATAAGTGCATATATACATGTATATGTAAGTGCATATATACATGTATATGTAAGTGCATATATACATGTACTGTATATGCAAATGCATTTAAACATGTAAATGCATATATGTATATATACAAGAATATGCATATATGTACATATGCATAAACATATAGATGTATATATGCATAAACATATACATGTATATATATGCATATACATATAATGTACAGATAGACATATACATGTAAATATAACATGTTCAACTGAAGTTGTGTATGTTTGTGTGTGTGACTGTTTTGTGGTTTTTAAGGACAGTGTTTTGTCAGGACAGTAATGAGCTGTTATCTGATTGATTGTCTGATTGTTTATAGCGTTTGACTGTCCAAACAAACAACTGTCCATAAAAACCACAATACACTCCTATACACACATAATTGAACATTAAGGTTGATGAAACCACACGTAGCAAGTAATTCAGTTTAGGAACACAAGAACTAAAATGTACCTTGGTATTCGTGTTTAAAGGAAGTTGATCGTGCTTCTGGCTACCTGTGATCTCCTGACTCTGGACGTGTTCACATGACATCTGTAACAGATCAGTTATACTTATATTTAGAGGAAATTCTACATTTTGATGATAGCTGCTGTCACATGTAAACCAATAAACATTACATGATTGTTTGTTTTTGGCCAAAGTATCCATCTCACATAAAGGAAAGATGGATGGACAGAGTATTTACAAAACTCCTCTCATGATAGGTGGACTAAGATGAAATTAAAATTAGCTGAATGAAAGAAAACTATAAATTTAAAAACTGTGACTAATAATATTGAAGTCATACTTAACAATCCCTGCATTATTTATATAATTGATATCTATGTCATATACATACACACAAATATACATATATACATGTATATAAGCATATCATAAATGCATATTCATGTACTGTACAGTGTATATACATATATGCATATACATGTATATATATGCATATACTGTACAGATAGACATATACATGTAAATATAACATGTTCTACTAAAATTGTGTGTGTTTGTGTGTGTGACTGTTTTGTGGTTTTAATGGACAGTGGTTTGTTAGGACAGCAATACGCTATAATCAGACACTCAGATAACAGCTCATTACTGTCCTGACAAAACACTGTCCTTAGAAACCACAAAACAGTCACACACACAAACACACACAATTTCAGTTGAACATGTTATATTTACATGCCTATTACACGTATATGTAAGTGCCTATTTACATGTATATGTAAGTGCCTATATACATGTATATGTAAGTGCATATATACATGAATATGTAAGTGCATATATACATGAATATGTAAGTGCATATATACATGAATATGTAAGTGCATATATACATGTAAATGCAAATGCATATAAAAATGTAAATGCATATATGTATATATACATGAATATGCTTATATGTACATATGCATATACATGTATATATATGCATATACATATACTGTACAGATAGACATATACATGTAAATATAACATGTTCTACTAAAATTGTGTGTGTTTGTGTGTGTGACTGTTTTGTGGTTTTAATGGACAGTGGTTTGTTAGGACAGCAATACGCTATAATCAGACACTCAGATAACAGCTCATTACTGTCCTGACAAAACACTGTCCTTAGAAACCACAAAACAGTCACACACACAAACACACACAATTTCAGTTGAACATGTTATATTTACATGCCTATTACACGTATATGTAAGTGCCTATTTACATGTATATGTAAGTGCCTATATACATGTATATGTAAGTGCATATATACATGAATATGTAAGTGCATATATACATGAATATGTAAGTGCATATATACATGAATATGTAAGTGCATATATACATGTAAATGCATATATGTATATATACATGAATATGCTTATATGTACATATGCATATACATGTATATATATGCATATACATATACTGTACAGATACATATACATGTAAATATAACATGTTCTACTAAAATTGTGTGTGTTTGTGTGTGTGACTGTTTTGTGGTTTTAATGGACAGTGGTTTGTTAGGACAGCAATACGCTATAATCAGACAATCAGATAACAGCTCATTACTGTCCTGACAAAACACTGTCCTTAGAAACCACAAAACAGTCACACACACAAACACACACAATTTCAGTTGAACATGTTATATTTACATGCCTATTACACGTATATGTAAGTGCCTATTTACATGTAAATGTAAGTGCCTATATACATGTATATGTAAGTGCATATATACATGAATATGTAAGTGCATATATACATGAATATGTAAGTGCATATATACATGTAAATGCAAATGCATATAAAAATGTAAATGCATATATGTATATATACATGAATATACATATATGTACATATGCATATACATGTATATATATGCATATACTGTACAGATAGACATATACATGTAAATATAACATGTTCTACTAAAATTGTGTGTGTTTGTGTGTGTGACTGTTTTGTGGTTTTAATGGACAGTGGTTTGTTAGGACAGCAATACGCTATAATCAGACACTCAGATAACAGCTCATTACTGTCCTGACAAAACACTGTCCTTAGAAACCACAAAACAGTCACACACACAAACACACACAATTTGAGTTGAACATGTTATATTTACATGCCTATTACATGTATATATAAGTGCATATATACATGTATATGTAAGTGCATATATACATGTATATGTAAGTGCATATATACATGTACTGTATATGCAAATGCATTTAAACATGTAAATGCATATATGTATATATACAAGAATATGCATATATGTACATATGCATAAACATATAGATGTATATATGCATAAACATATACATGTATATATATGCATATACATATAATGTACAGATAGACATATACATGTAAATATAACATGTTCAACTGAAGTTGTGTATGTTTGTGTGTGTGACTGTTTTGTGGTTTTTAAGGACAGTGTTTTGTCAGGACAGTAATGAGCTGTTATCTGATTGATTGTCTGATTGTTTATAGCGTTTGACTGTCCAAACAAACAACTGTCCATAAAAACCACAATACACTCCTATACACACATAATTGAACATTAAGGTTGATGAAACCACACGTAGCAAGTAATTCAGTTTAGGAACACAAGAACTAAAATGTACCTTGGTATTCGTGTTTAAAGGAAGTTGATCGTGCTTCTGGCTACCTGCGATCTCCTGACTCTGGACGTGTTCACATGACATCTGTAACAGATCAGTTATACTTATATTTAGAGGAAATTCTACATTTTGATGATAGCTGCTGTCACATGTAAACCAATAAACATTACATGATTGTTTGTTTTTGGCCAAAGTATCCATCTCACATAAAGGAAAGATGGATGGACAGAGTATTTACAAAACTCCTCTCATGATAGGTGGACTAAGATGAAATTAAAATTAGCTGAATGAAAGAAAACTATAAATTTAAAAACTGTGACTAATAATATTGAAGTCATACTTAACAATCCCTGCATTATTTATATAATTGATATCTATGTCATATACATACACACAAATATACATATATACATGTATATAAGCATATCATAAATGCATATTCATGTACTGTACAGTGTATATACATATATGCATATACATGTATATATATGCATATACTGTACAGATAGACATATACATGTAAATATAACATGTTCTACTAAAATTGTGTGTGTTTGTGTGTGTGACTGTTTTGTGGTTTTAATGGACAGTGGTTTGTTAGGACAGCAATACGCTATAATCAGACACTCAGATAACAGCTCATTACTGTCCTGACAAAACACTGTCCTTAGAAACCACAAAACAGTCACACACACAAACACACACAATTTCAGTTGAACATGTTATATTTACATGCCTATTACACGTATATGTAAGTGCCTATTTACATGTATATGTAAGTGCCTATATACATGTATATGTAAGTGCATATATACATGAATATGTAAGTGCATATATACATGAATATGTAAGTGCATATATACATGTAAATGCAAATGCATATAAAAATGTAAATGCATATATGTATATATACATGAATATGCTTATATGTACATATGCATATACATGTATATATATGCATATACTGTACAGATAGACATATACATGTAAATATAACATGTTCTACTAAAATTGTGTGTGTTTGTGTGTGTGACTGTTTTGTGGTTTTAATGGACAGTGGTTTGTTAGGACAGCAATACGCTATAATCAGACACTCAGATAACAGCTCATTACTGTCCTGACAAAACACTGTCCTTAGAAACCACAAAACAGTCACACACACAAACACACACAATTTCAGTTGAACATGTTATATTTACATGCCTATTACATGTATATGTAAGTGCCTATTTACATGTATATGTAAGTGCCTATATACATGTATATGTAAGTGCATATATACATGAATATGTAAGTGCATATATACATGAATATGTAAGTGCATATATACATGTAAATGCAAATGCATATAAAAATGTAAATGCATATATGTATATATACATGAATATGCATATATGTACATATGCATATACATGTATATATATGCATATACATATACTGTACAGATAGACATATACATGTAAATATAACATGTTCTACTAAAATTGTGTGTGTTTGTGTGTGTGACTGTTTTGTGGTTTTAATGGACAGTGGTTTGTTAGGACAGCAATACGCTAT